>UCOL01000042.1:0-130295 GCA_900474335.1 Ormyrus nitidulus | reverse complement strand
GGAATTCGAGTGCACCGCGAGTCTGGGAGAGGGGGGGGGGGGCGAACGGACGGAGGAGAAGCGGCGTTACTCACGATGGCGACTGCACTATTTTTTTGCCTAGAGAGGCCGAAAATACAACGTTCTCGATCCGGCGCTGAAATTCATTTATTGCTGAAATTTTTTCTACGTGTGGAATCGATACATATTAAATTGTCTGAACTCATTTTTATACGGCTGTTAATAAATTGAGAATAAATTATAAGTATAAGCGATTCACGGAATAAAATATACTGCCTTAATTTCGCGATTTTTAACTCTTCACTCTGCAATTTGAATATCATCACACAAGACACACAAGACACAACTAGTACGTCAAAAACTAGTAAAAAACTCCGAGGAGTAATTTACTAAATAAGTAATATATCAAAGGTACGAGGTACGAGTAATTTGCAGACATCGACAGTACCGACCGACATGGCGACACCGAATTCTATAGAAAATGACCCTTATGTTTGGCACGTGTAAAGTTTTATTTATTTATAAATAATGAGCACAATAAATTCAGGTTCAATTATGGAAACAGAAACTGCAGAAAATATTAAACAGTTTCATGAACTTGGATTAGATGATAGAATATTAAAGGTTTGTATATATTAATATTTTTATTCTTTGCTTATTCTAAGGTTATTTAAGGATTATAATAAGCTTTTCTGTCTCTGTTAAAGCAATACTTTTATTTATTTAATTCATTTTATTCATCAATGATATTATTACAGGCTGTTGCTAAATTAGGTTGGCTAGAACCAACATTAATTCAAGAAAAAACAATTCCATTGATATTAGATGGAAAAGATGTTTTAGTGAGAGCTAGAACTGGTTCTGGCAAAACAGGAGCTTTTGTAATTCCTTTAATACAAAAGATTTTATCAAACAAAAAAATACAGAAACACCAGCAAATATCAAGTTTGATTCTGGCTCCAAGTAAAGAGTTGTGTAAACAAATTCATGAAGTTATTGTCAATCTGACAACAAAATGTAGGAGAGAAGTGACATATTTAGATATTAGTCCTCAAGTAGATCTTGCTGTTCAGAAGCCACTATTAGTAGAAAAACCAGACATTATTATTGCTACTCCTGGTAGAGCTTTACAACATTTAAAAGCTAAAAATTTTACTGTTAAAAATAGTTTAGAAACTTTAATTATTGATGAAGCTGATCTTGTAAGTAACTGTTGATGTTCATTTTTAATCTTTGATTCTTTTTTATTTTAATTATGCAATTTTTTTGTTATAGATGTTCTCATTTGGTTATGAAGACGAAGTAAAGACACTTTTAAATTATTTTCCAACAGTGTATCAAGCAATTTTGGCCTCTGCGACATTATCTGAGGATGTGCTTTCATTAAAAAAACTTGTTTTGCATAATCCTGCAATCTTAAAATTAGAAGAACCATCACTTGCTCCTCCGTCACAGCTAACACATTTTAGTTTAGCTGCAGAAGAAAATGATAAAGCTGCTATCTTATATGCTTTATTGAAATTGCATTTAATTAGGTAATAAAAAAATGAATATTACTTAAAATTTAATTGCATTAAATTAAAAATAAACAATTCTTAGATATAAATGTGAATTTTATTTATTTATTTCTTTGCAGAGGAAAATGCATTATTTTTGTAAATACTGTGGACAGATGTTATAAATTAAAGTTATTTCTTGAACAATTTGGTATTCCAACATGTGTTCTTAACTCTGAATTACCAGCAAATTCAAGATGTAGAGCTGTGGCACAATTTAATAGTGGTACATATGATATAATTATAGCATCAGATGAAAAAGCTTTGGATGAAGTAAGAGATTATTATTATATTTGTTCTTTTCAGTAATCACAATAAACAAATTTAATTGCTTAAATTTTTAGCCTCATGTAGTAAAGCATAAAAAAGGAAAACGAAGAAAAGATAAAGAATCTGGTGCAGCACGTGGCATTGACTTTCAATTTGTTTCTAACGTAATAAATTTTGACTTTCCTCAAGATGTCAATGCATATGTACACAGAGCAGGGAGAACAGCTCGAGGAAAAAATGAAGGAACAGTTTTAAGTTTTGTTGCTTGCAGAGAAAGACCAATATTAGAAGAAGTTGAAGAAAATCTTAAAAAAGAATACGGACAAGAAAATTTATTCAAAACATATCAATTTAAACTTGAAGAAGTAGAAGGATTTAGGTAAAAAACAAATCATTTATTAAAAAATTATTTGAAAGGTATTTTAAAAAACATCAATATTTCTAAGTTAATTTCTGTTTTTTAAATATTTAGATATCGTGCTAGAGATGCATGGAAAGCAGTCACTAGAATAGCAGTAAGAGAAGCTCGACTCAAAGAAATAAAACAAGAAGTACTAAATTGTGATAAACTTAAAAGTTATTTTGAAGATAACCCACGGGATTTACAATCACTAAGACAAGATAAAACTCTTCACACTGTGAGAATACAGCCTCACTTGAAAGATGTACCTGAATATATAGTGCCACCTTCATTGAAAAGCATTTCTGGAATTGGACATAGAAAACGAAAATTTAATAGAGACGCAGCTTCTTCTGGGGCTAGTGCTGCAAAATCGAAATTTCAAGCTCGAAATGCTAATCCATTAATTGCAATGAACTTATTTAAAAAAAAATAAATCGTTTCAAATTTTCTGATAATTTTTAATTTAATAAAAGTTAATTTTTAAAAAATCTTTAATTTTATTTTTTCATCGTTTTCATAAATAATATAAGTAAATCAAATTCATATCTATTAAAATTTCATCACATGATTTATTTGTTATTACGAAAATATAAAATATAAAAAAATACAAATCTTTAGTTACGTCAATTTCTTTTCGATTTTTTTTGGTTTAAATTTTTGTCGTATTTGATCATTCAATCCTTCCAGATTTCTAGCTAATTCAATGGCATAGAACTGAATCCTGGTTGTCAATATGCTGTTTTCTTCTGAATATTCTCCACTGCTATCTTTTCTAATCAATGTTCCAAAACTATAATCCTCTACAAGATCTTTAAATTGTTCACAAAATGGACGCCATCTTTGTTTAGCTGCATCTGACTTTAATTCATCCTCATTTATCACATCAACTTTGAGATCTGGAAAGAATTCTCTAAAAGTTTTATATATCTGTTCATCATGTGGAGTGAGCTTTAGAAGCTTTGGATCAACAGAACACAATATCTACAAAGTTGAATTTTAGAACATAAACTTCTATAATTGTTTAAATTTAATTAAAATCAAATTTATAAACTTACATTGAAATATACTTCTGCATGTTCCATTGCTTTGATAGCCCAAATTGCTTCAATGGTTTGCTAAAAAATTTCATTATAACTTATTTCAAAAAACAAAACAAAACGTATTTAAATCAAAATCAATACTTAAGAACATTGATTTTATAAAAAAAAATATTAGAAAAGTGTAATATTACATAATTCTATTAAAATTAAACAGACATGTGTAAATTCTTTTAATATCGTTTAACATAGCTTATTTTTTAAATGTGAAAATGTGCTCTTTTCTATTGTTTCTATTTTCTATTGTTACTTTAAATTAGTTAATGAGGCAAGTGCTCGCTTTGGCTTTAATGGGTAAACTTTTAAGTAATATTCAATGCATTTTCTTAAATTATCTTAAGTTATTTGTTTTTGAACCATATATTTTTTTATGTTTTATGTACTTGAATATTTATGATCAATTATACAAAGTAATTACATTATCTTATTATGATAAAAAGTTAATTTGACAATTTTATTTATTAAATAACTAAAATTTTTTATATAGACTTACATCATTCTCAAATTCTTCAGCTGGTCTTGACAATATGCTTGATCCAGCCAAAAGTTCATCTGCAGACTTAAACCAAAAAGAAATACATTTTATAAAACAATTTTTATTTTGTGGAAAAATAGTATCTTTTCTATTTTTATATGATTTTTGCAATAAAAGAATTATTCATTTATACAAGATTTTCGTAATCATTTGCATAAACTGTACATAAAAGTTTTTTAAACACTTACAACATTTCCAATTTTAGCCATTTTATTTTAATAGAAATTCTTTCGAATGTAAATTTTTATTTTTTTAATTACATACAACAAATACAAAATCTTTATAGTCTGCTTTCTATATGATGCAAACCGCAACTAAAACGACCGTGCTAAAACTATAATCCCTGCTACAAACACGTGTGGAAAACCTTAAAAACAATATACAGTCTATAGATATAGGTATATAAGAAAATGGATAGACAATATATATATATCTATAACTGTACAACCTTACATCAGCCTGCAAGCCTGCACACATGCCTAACTGCATATCTCTTGAATTTAGACCTACAGTTAATTTAAACCTGATTAAATATCATAATAGAAGGTATGTTATAAAATTTATATTTTTTCACGTATTGTTTACTGTTACCTTTGCAGTTCATCATAACCATAATTACGGTTATAAAGGTCAGGTGCTAAGTTTACCATTGAGATTAAAGTATTTTGGAAAAGAAAAACAGCATAAAAAAATACTTTTTACTGAAAAAAAAATAATTTTTTAATGCAATAAAAATGGTCTGCTCTAAAGAAGATAAAATTCATGAAAAGGTTTTAAGTCTAGCTAGTGATATAAATTACAGGTTAGTGACAAGTAAACACTGTCTTATGCAAAGCCCATTGTTATTACTAATTTCTGTCATATTAAATTTTATTTTAGTGATATTAAAGGAACTTATCAAATAGTCACAGCTACTGTTGCTGTTCTGAAGGAAATTATAACAAATACAGAATGGAACACAGCTAAGTAAGATTATTTCTTTTGTAGAATGGCATTTTTTATTAATTTTACCTACTTTTGTTTTAGAAAGCTAATGGATATAATCATTTTAAATGGAAAGCATTTGATTGAGGCTGCACCATTGGAAACATCAATTGGAAATATGATTCGCAGGATTTTACAAATTGTAAGAGAGGAATATTCTTTAGAACTGAAGAATAAAACAGATGAAACTGATCCTCAAGAATCCTTGCATAAATATTTAACTTCTGAAGGTGATAAGGACATTGATTTTAATAGAACTGTACCATCCCTTAAGTCAGCTCTTTTAGAACACATAAATGAATTTGAAGCTGAACTAGAAACATGGTGAAAAAATTAATTATTTTATCAACCTAAATATGTTATTTATTTAACTTAACATACATTATTACGTTTAATGCAATTATATTATAAAAATTGCAGTTCAGAAAATATTACACAACAAGCTTCTGAACACATTCACTCGAATGAAATTGTTATGACATTGGGCAGATCTAAATTAGTAGAAGAATTTTTGAAGAAAGCTGCTGAAACAAGAACTTTTGAAGTTATTATAGCTGAAGGTGCCCCATTTCTAAAAGTAAGATTCATAAAGCTGTTTTTGTATTTTTCAACTACGTGTTTTAATAAAGCTTATATTTAGGGACATGAAATGGCTGCAAATTTAGCAAAAGTTCAAATCAAAACGACATTGATATCAGATGCAGCTATTTTTGCAATGATGTCCCGAGTTAACAAAGTTATTATTGGTACACACACTGTTATGGCTAATGGAGGATTGCGAGCTCTTACAGGCTCCCACACTGTAGCAGAAGCTGCTAGACATTATTCAATACCAGTCATGGTTTTGTTACCATTGTACAAATTATCTCCACTGTACCTTTGCTCATATGAACAACATGCCTTTAACAAACATGTTTCACCACTTGAAGGTATAATTAATGGAAACAATATATCATTGGCAGAAAAATGTCAATCTTACAATCCAGTATTTGATTATGTACCACCTGATCTTGTTACTTTGTTCATCTCAAATAAGTAAGTTGCTTTTAACATTGGTACTATAATTACTATCATAACAAATAAAATAAATGATATTTTTCTTTTTCAGTGGAGGAAATGCACCATCATACATTTATAGATTAATTAGTGAACTTTATCATCCAGATGACTATGAGTTGTAAATAAAAAGTACTAATTATAAAATTTTACAGAAATTTGTTGATAAATTATTTTTGATACATAAATTATTATTTAGAAAAGAATGCAAAACATGTTATTTTAAAATAAAAACGTATTCAAATACCATAGTTAAAAATTAGTTTATTTCCATAAGTATTTATATTTACTATAGGTACAAAAATATCACATATCGTAATTCTATTATTAAATTAAAGAAAATATTAATATGAAAAGTTATTCAATTTAATATATTTTTTGTTGTAATTATTTTACTAAGAAAAAATAATTTTCTATAAATTTTTAAATTCTTATTTATGCATTCTTAGACATAGGGATTCCAATTGCTACCATCTTCAGGTTGCAAAGAATTCGTAACTAATAAAATAACATCTACTATCCACCAAACTCCAATGCCACCAAGACTTAACAATTTTCCAACTGCCGTTCCAGTTTGTCCAAGGCAAAATCGATCCATACCCAAAAAACCCAATAGAATACTATAAAGTAGTGTAGTTGTAAAATAATGTCCACTATACTTTACACAGGGTATCCCTTCTTTAATAAATGTCCTGCAGCCGTAACATTCTATATCTGGTAAAACAGTACAATGAACTTTGGTTTTTTCTACATCTTCATACCTTGAACCACCAAACTATAAAATATAAAGATGTATACATAAATAAAATCAAAATCAAATGTTTTAAGAATTATTATTTTTATGTTTCTATTTTACCTTTACACAACCCATTCCCATCTCTTCTTTAGCAGTTTTGTTGCCTTTATGATCAATAGGATCATCGCACTCTATGAATTCTTTTGGCCTTTACAAATATTTATTAAAAATTAATATTTTAAAACAAAATAAGTAAAAGCTGAAGTAGGCTAAAACTTACAAGAATTTACAGAGAATGAGAGGTCCTTCTGGTCTATAATCAGATTGCAAATCTGTAGTTTTGTTTGCAAATGTCAAACTTAACTTCAGCAGCAAAATTATGCTTCCAAGTACTAGTAATGATCCCATCATCATTTTAATGACATTTGTAGTATAATTCTAGGAACTCAACCTTATTTTAAATAAAATATAGATTAAATTTGATTGTATTATTAAATATGAAATTTAATAGAGTCTTCATCTTTGAATATAACAAGATACAAGCATACTTTATATTTCTATTATTTATTATTTATTATACTTATTAACTGCTACTGTCATGCTTGTATTTTTTAGTGCATGGCAACATAAAAAAGTAACACATCTTTTCCTTTCAATTTTCCAACTGATAACTGCTATGCCACTGACATACCACTTATACTAAATATCCTGCCTATACTATAGAATATTTTCTTCTTTTCTCTTCTCTTCGTTTTCTTCTTTACAGTTGGCATTAATTACTATTACTACTAGATGGAACAGTTGCTTGTCTGAAAGGTGGGATGTTTAAAATTTAGAGAATGTTCGCACTATTCTTTAGCTCAGATTAGAAAATGAACCTTTAATGTAAAAGAAAAGGTGAGAAATTAAAATTATAATGCAGTCGAACGTATTATCGTGAATATTTCGACTTCTAGCAGTTTTAGTGTCATTGTTTTCCCTGCAGCTGCCTGACTTACCACCACAGATGTCACTGGCTGTAACTACTGTCTCAGCCTGTGCAAAGTCTGCACTGCTTTACTAGTCTATTGAAATTGAAATTAAATCGTGGGTTAAACCAAACACTATGTGACTGAGATCCCAGCAGCCAGACCTGCCAGATATATCTGCCTGGTAGCCTGCTACATGCCAGATAGTAAGCGCTGACAGTTAGCTACCTTCTCCGTTTAGTTGCGTCGCGACGCCTAACCTCTCGCGCAAACCTTTCGGAACAATGGAGCAACAACGACAACAACTCGGAACCGAGATGAATGGAAACGGATCGCTGATGCCGATTTCGTCGCAAGCACCGGGCCTCAGCATTATCCACAACCTTTGCAAGGAGATTTATCCTAATCAGATTAATCCACTGACTGCCACTACCGTGGTCAAGTATTGGTGTGTAGATGTTCTTTCTTTCCAGCTTTCTCTTTGTTTTTGAATAAAGCTACTGGCTCTTCAAATTTTTACAGCAATTGTAAAGAATAGTCTTAGCAATGCTTTCTCGAATTTAATGAGTCAATTGTTCTTCTTTTTAAAAATTTGATTAGCTTTTATCGAAGATCCTTCAATGTCAGATCGATTTTAGTTTACATAAATAAATAAATAAATAAACTTTGCTGCTTAACAGGTTGGGTGGTCCCGATCCCCTAGATTACGTTAGCATGTTTGAGAACCTTGGCTGTCCGGAGCAAGGCATACCAGCCCATTGGCACTACGTTAGGTAAATAAACAAAACTTTTTTCATACTTAAAAAAAAAACTAGAGTGAAGGAAGAGGAGCAGCGACGGAACAAATTTTTTGCATTGTCCTCTCGGCTTCCTTCCGTCTGCTTATAGGATACGGAGTGCCGCCTGTGTTTTATTCTTAGCTGCGCGCTCCTCCTCTTCGGGGGGATAAAAATGAAGCAGAGACTTGTTCCGGTGTTTTGTTGGAGTTTTTGCTCGCTTCGTTTTTAGCCTGGGCTTGACGGACTTGCACGGCGACGGTCGCCTACACGGACGCAGCGAACCCGGTCGTCCGAGTGGCTTTGGCTTCGAACTGACGTTCCGCTTGGCACGCACGAATGGTGATACGGGCCCACCAACCTGGCCGGCCAACCTCATGCAACAGATCGCTAAGTACGTCTTCAGTTCTGGCAATCTGCTTATGCCCGGCGATCACGTCTCTTGGCACATTACCCTGGACAGTAACTCTGGCAATGGGAATAGTGGAGCTGGTGGCAATATCCTTCCAGGGCGTATCAATCAAATACTAATGACAAGGGACCCACAGTTACCCAATAATTTTAGCACAGACCTTGGAGATGTGAGTCTTTCATTTATTGCAGTCATCTTACTTAGCACTCAGCAAATTTTTATTTCTTTAGATATCCTTCGTGCAAATTGTTGGTGTTACTTCAGAAGAGCTACAGGCTGCACAGCATTGGAATGGACTGGGAGTCCTTAATCTCTTAAAAGCTCCAATGTGCTGTGGACCTTGGCTCATTACAGACATGCGAAGGAATCTATCTATCATGGAAATGGATGCTACTGTAGCTCAGAAAATTCAAAATGGTTTTGAAAGAGAAGGCTCTAATCTTAGTGGTGTTTCTGCTAAAATGTGGTATGCTTTTTTCAAGTTTATTATGTCAAAATTAAAAATATTTATTTTCAAAAATAAGTTTAAACTATTTTCATAAACTGACAGTATATTAATCACTATTGAAATGACATAACAGGTGGGTCCAAATGTGTGCAGATAGAAATACAGACTCATATCGAGAAAGCAGAGAAGTTCCAGAAGAAGAAGATGAAGATTCAAATATAAAACTAGATATAAAGTCAGAAAGATTATCGCCTTGTGAACAGCAAGAAACAAATGATGATGAAGAGCATAAAGCAAAAACACTTCCTGGGCTACATATTACTTTTAACTGGGAAGCAGGCAGTCTACTACCTTTAGCAATAAAGTTAGTATTAGATTTTAAAACTTTAATCTTTTTGTTTAATTATAATTTAAAATTTTTTTATATTTTTATGTATTCCTTTTTTTAGTATTCTGCAATTTGACATGAAATATATTACTTCAAATATAATTTATATGAAATATATAATTCAAACATAATTCATATACCTCTTCTAAGTTTATATACATTTATTTAAAATTTTCTATTAAAATTTTAGAGGGAGAATCATGCATGGAAGGCATTTCACATTTAAATCAATCTTATCTCATACAGCAATCACATTAGTACCGCCTTCAGTTACTGGGAAAATGGTATCGACTGAAAAACCTTATGTAGTTTATGGTCCTTGGTTACAAGTTTTTTTGCCAGAAGAACTTACGGAAAGAATGGCTAATGAATTTGAAGTTTTGAGCTCATCAACTCAGGTACACTTTCAGACTAATTTAATTTAAAATTTTTCTTTAAATAATATCTATAATAGTGCAGAAAGCACAAGTATCTCTTATTTTTGTGAATTTGAAACTAGCGACCAAATTGAGCGAGTGTTCAGAAACTAATCGATGTGCACAGGCCGCAACTCCAAACATATTTTAGTGAATTAATATTTACCATTTAACAATGTTTATAGTAAACTATCCGAGATGCTAAACTAATATTTATGCAAAATATTTGTTTTTACACTGAAGATAAGCCTGGCCGCTAATTTCATGCAGATCTTATTTTCTTTTCGTTTTCTTTATCCATTTTAGTCTCTGTTTATTTCTAAAAATGGTATAAATTTCAGGTCACACTACCAAAAACTTTCCTTTGGCCTGAACATAAACTTGCCATCACAGTCATTAAAGATTAAGTGGAAAATTCTTAAATCATCATTATTCAATGCAGAAAGTAGACAATCAAGATTGTCGTTGTACAATAACGTTCTTATTGGGTGGATGTAAGATATCGACATTACGGCCTTCCAATTTTTTATTTTATTTAAACACTTTTTAAAACATTTTTTTGTGGTGCTCTAACTTTTTTATCCGCAGAAAAGCATTGCGAATCAATATTTCAAATGTAATTCTTTAACTATGTAAAAATCATTATTTTATTACTTGCTTTACTTTAATAATTTACTTTAAGATTTAGTAAAATATTTTATAAATCCACTGAAATTTTTAAATTAAATAATCAGTGCAGTATTTACTTTCCTTAAGTTTTATGAAGGAAAACACTTTTACAGAAGAATTACTCAATATACGTACAAAAACCGTCACATGAAAAGGGTAGTAGTTAAAACGATGCAATTTAAAATATAAAATACCACCGATTTTTTTTATCGAATTTTCAATTTTTATTCTTTCTCATGCGATATTTAAACAATCTATTACTAGAAACAAAAATTTCTATAAAAATTTTAATACAATTTTTTTCAACAGTTTTTTCAACAATTTTTCAATAGTTTTTTTATTTTTGACTGAATTTTGATTCTAAAATTATTTTACAGGAACCTACGACCTGCTAAATAAAACTTAATATTTTTATTTTGATTATTTTTATTCGCTTTTAAGAGATCATAGTGGATTTATATAGAAATTCGAAATGAAAATAATAATTGATTATTATAGAATATATAATAGAATAACATTACACGACTATTATTAGTACATGAAAGTGGCCTTTTCCAAATAGCATGATTTTTTGTAACATATTATTCGTTATTTTAATTTTATTGCTATTACTCGAGTATATTTTTCTTACTCGGTTGATGGCATAAAAAATGTCTAATTTATATGGTTTTTTTATAAAGAATCACCCACGTGACTTATTAATTATTAAATACAAAATATTTTATAAGGAATTTAAAAAGTTGTAATTAAGATAGATGATATTAAAGTATGCAAAATTAATGTTATTTCATTTCCTATTAAAATTAAATTTCAAGCACATTAGCATTAACAAGAATTTTTCAAGTTTTAATATTTTTTATCTAATAATTTCTACTAGAAAGCGAAGTATGTAATTTTTGTAAATAAAAACACTGTATTTTATCGAAAAACTTGTGAAAATTTTTGAAAAATCAAACCTGTAGGCGTAAGAATTTGTATAAAATTGATTATTTGAAATAATAATATTTAATTATGAAAAGTATATTTTTTGCCAATTGAAATTATAATTAATATGTAAAATCAATACAATAATTGCTTTTATTACATGTATTATAATAATGTTTATTTATTTATTTATTTAACCAGAAATAATACATAGTATTCCTGCATAGATAAATAAATTATCTGATCGTAGGCCTGGTGATAAAAAGAGACTTACTAACTTCATACTAACTTAACTTGCTAATACATTATTTTAATACAGTAACAGTTTTTTATAAAATTCATATGTTTAACAGTAAAATATTCATGTATATCTATATTTAGATTAACACTATTTATCTATTTTTTGCAACCCAGTTTTTAAGTGTTTTTTTATTACCTTGCTTCTTATGTTTTTTAGTTTATTAAGTATGAGAGTTATATGTAGAGAGTAATATGATTCCAATAAATGTAAACATAGTTATCCATTTTATTTAACGAAATCGAAGATTTTATTATAATTCATTAGTTGCAAATGTCGACGAATCTAGCAGAATATCTGGGTTAGTGATAAATGATAGTTTGATTCTCTTCAAATGTATATATATTTTACATATTGCGGTCATTTAATCACGTTTACATTTCTAATTTTTAAATTCATAATATACTGAAATTTTAAAACAATTCCTATAAAAAGTTGATTCTAAAGGTACTTGTAAAAAATGAATGTATGCATTTCATTAAATATCTCATTAGAAATAAAGAATGACAATATTTATTTTACTTAAATTATAAATATGTTATGATTGTTTAATTGTACATTAAAAACTTAAGTATTTTGATACAAACTTGATGTTTTTAGTAAAACTCAATTAACTCCTAAGTATAAATAAGCACTGAACCCTATGAATTAAATTTTTAAGGACCTAAAAATGGTTTTTAAAAATGAACACCTTTTTCTTTTGATTAATTAATTTCACTAGTTAAAAACAAATGATAAATTTTGTAAAAATAACGTTTTTTGGCAACAATACGAAAAGCATCAATTCAGGAGAACAAGACTGTGCAAACTTTGACTGCTTCGAAGTCCTCAAAGGATAGCTGAGTAAGAAATTAGAAAAAACGTGCTGTCAGCCGAGCTCCATTTTCTAGACACCAACTTAATTATCTTGCGAACTTAACAATTTTTCTTGTTATTAAGAATTCTTTTTCTAGAAACACGATTTTAGACCTAAACGATCGACTGTATCTCCGTAACTCCGCACGAGTAACAGACCAATGATAAGGAAGGTGATACTTGCAAGAAAATTACTCGATTTGTCTTTGTAGTTGTTGCTGCTTTTCTCGCGCAGTAAGCCAAGTTCAAGCCTAAGCTAGTAGTAAGCCGAAGACACGATATTTGCAGGATAAGAGAACGATAACTAAATCAGTGGCGAAGCCTGTAAAATTAATTGTGAACGTGTTTACTTATTCCAAAATTGCTGCGTCCTTTCTTTCTGACTCGTCTTTTTTCAATTAAGTTTCGTTTCATTTTCATTCAAACAGTCGACGCGCGAAAATTATTATAGTTATTATCTGCAATAGTAATCTGCATTATTGCGACGCTCTCGTTTACTTCGCGCCGTTCACACCGGCTTTTGCTAGGTTTGCGTTCGAGAGAAGCCTTCGAGTCATCATGACTAAGAAATTTCGAATTCTACCCAATCGCTTTTGGAATTGTTGTAAATTGACCATCGATAAAACTAGTTTAACTCGTATATTACACAATTTTGACAAATTTCTCTTGCTCTCTTTTATGGTCAGCATGATGTGATATATATTAAATAAGTCCATCTTCAAGAGTTCGAGTTATATACTTAAACATTCAAACAATTGTCTTATATTTTACGAAACACAGTATACATAACTTACTTATTTATAATATAAAAACAAGAATCTCGTTCTCAACGTAATGGGTTATTAAATACATTAAAAATTGACTAGTTACAGGCAGCTATAGCATTCGTCGGTGCTCCTTTGCCACAGTGTGATTAATTAATTAATTATCTACATATTTCCATGCTAAACGGCGTCCCTCCACTTCCTGCCTCCTTTAGCGCTCGAAATTCCAAGGAAAGAAAAAAAAAACAAAGATAAAACCAGAAACCGCTGAAAAGTGCGAAACGTCGGAATATATTCGTTCGAGCCGCTAAGCCGCGCGGCGGTGCTCCATAATTGACTTTACAATGTGATTAGGCGGCATATTTTAGCGAGCTAGCAGCCGGCACGCTCCAAGGTATACTCCCGTGACAAGTGCGCCGCGAGCACGGACGCAATTAGCAGCGGGACGTAGGCTCGCCGGAGCCCTGGGGACGCATTGCACGCGTCGGCGTCGCTGCAGGACTGCACGCAACCACGCAGGTATCTGGAAGCAGAGAGGAGACACACGAGTCGTCGTTGGAGCGAGGCGTCGATATTACCAGCGGAAAGAGAGCGACGGTGCGTACCTGTTCTCGAAGTAAAATCCACCGCAGTGCGACATGCGTATCAGCTCCGAGTCCGTCGTTAAGGTTCCGCTGTCCAAGGCACAGGTTCGCACCGTCAGCGTGACCCCGGTGTCGTCTGAAAGATAGAACGAAAAATAACCAACTGTCACCGATCGTTCTTTGAAAAAGTATGTATCGCGAAGCAGGAAGCTTACCGTAGACACCGGCGATCTTGACGCAGGCGGTGGCGGGGAAGAGGCCGTCGCGGCCCTTGCGTCCGCCCAGACACGGCGACTGCAGGAACTCGAGGCTGCCGTTGTTGTGGAACGGGTCGTCGCAGGCCTGGTTGTCACCTCCCAGGGAGACGCACCTGAAGCAGTCGATCGCTGCGCCTGCGGTTTGCGATCGAGATTAAAAAACATCGACTCCGAAGCCAGGGGGGTGACAACGATAATAACCAATTATATACATCTCGCCGCTAAATAAAACCGTGGCACATAGTTACCGAGGCTCAGGCCGCCGAGGAACAGCAGCCAGCAGCATCCGATCGCGGCGCCGGTCCCACTCATCGCGCGCTCTCGTCTCAGGAGCTTGCCATTTGGCCCAGAGGAGTTCGGACGTTCCGACGAAGCTGCTGCCGACGACGACTCGGGGGGGCTGTTGTGCCGACGAGGTAACCAAGGGAACTGGCCAGCTTGCGCGCGCCCAGTGTTATAATACTTCCGTGCGCACGCGAGCCTTTCGCGGGGGCCAACCCCTATTTTTCCTGCCTTAGTAGTCGGGACGAGGGAGAGAGAGAGAGAGAGAGAGAGAGAGCTACGACCGATTCGCACGAACCGTGCCAACGAGAGCGAGCATTCAGCGGCCGCGGAGGACTCTCGTCGGAATATCAGAAGTGCTCCCGTTTCTTCGAGGAGTTGTGCTCTCTCTCTGCTCTGGTGTTTCGCGGGCAGGATATTATGTCGGCGCGCGATGCACTCCGAGTAATTGACAATCTCGACGGAAAGGGATTTTTTTTCGCTGTCTAACCCGATGGCTCATTGGAACGCTTTAACGCTTGATTGCCTTGGGATCGCTCGAAATGATTGATGCTTTAGAGCGGATTTAATCGTTTTACAGGATTAGCTTCATTTGTTTTGGTACCGCCGATCGCAAGTAAATTATAATATACATGTTTTAATCTTCGAACTAAATTTTCGAAACACGCAGAACCGAGCGCGGAGCTGTAATAATTTCTCTCTTTACTTCCCAATTGAAGGCAAAACTACCGATTAAAAGTTCGAAAGACTAAGCGAGTCCGTTCTTATACTAAACGAACAAAAGCTCACGAGGAAAAGAGACAAAGGCAGCTTAGCTCGAGCCTCGTCCATCGTGGAATCTCCTAGCGTCCATATCTTCCGTCAGATGGACTCGGGATATGCCGTAAATATTATGACGCTCCCCGGTGTTTTCAGATTCCCTTCTGAATTGAGGGGGTCGGACCTCGTTGAATGCAACGATAGACGGATGCCGATCTCTTCGAAAAAGTAGAAGAGGGTGGAGCTGGAACGGCTCCGGACGGGGAGGAGAACGAGCGAGCTCTTGTGTACTTCGTCGAAGATCTCCTGCTTCTCGTAATTGAAGCCCAGACTCTTTTTGAACGCGCCCCGTTCCGTCGCATTTTTCCTCCTTTTTCTCAAGATAATTGTCTCATCTCGAGTATAACTGGATTCTGCCTCTGTTTTTTTTATTATCTCTAGTGAATTATCTTCTAGTGGCATCGGAGAGGTGTCTTAATCTCAATAACACCGGGGCACTTACATTATGCTTTATTTATACATATATTATGCCGCCCATAATTTTTTTTCTATTTTCCTCGACCCTCGCTTCCACCGCCAGGCCGGGGAGTCCGATTTCCCTTTTCCGAGAGCCCAAAAAAGATCGAGCTTTCCCTTTTGCCTGCTGCCCCGCGGGGTGCCTCGTTACCAGGTTCGGGAGTTTCGCCCCCCCCCCTCTTTCCCGCTTTTCACCCCTTCGTCGGAGTTTTCCGGCTCTCGGTATATATTGCTTTTCTTATGGAGCTTATTAATTCAGTGCACGTAAAAGCGTATATATATTATTGTGCGTGCAGCTCAGGGGGCGCGCTTCTTGGACGACTGCAATGTATGGTTGTTTGTTTGGGTTTTATACTTTTCTATGTGCACGTAACGGTGCATTATTGAAGATATTTTTTGCTCGCGTTGCCATTGGAATGATTTAAATTTAGTTGATATTATAACGAACGTGATCGATGTCGTTAAAAATTTAATTTACAAATTTAAGTTTTTTCTTTTGTCACACTGAGATATGGCCATTTTTTATCATTTTATCATTCGAGTATTGAAATAATATTTTGTCAACCCGGATATCTTGCATAATACAATCTGAATATTTTGTTTATTGAAAATTTCTGGCATTTTTTAAGTAATTTTATGAAGATAAAAAAGAAAATTTAATAGAAAATTTAATTGTGTAGAGTTGTTAATCTTAGCTATATAAGAATAATAATATAGAAATATAACTAACAATTTTTTATTCGAAACTTAATGTAACATAAATAACAAGCCTCGATAGAAATTTAGTTTATCAAAAAAATAAATACTATACGTATTTTAAATTACCTAAATAAAAAAAATCGCAAAAATTGTTAGGTAAAAAAAATATATACACATTTCCTCTATCCTTTCTCATTTATTTATTTTTTATACTTCATCACTTCCGCGCTTCTTTTTAACGTAAGAGCACTTTCGAGTCACAGAACGTATCGAGATGCCCCCCGCGACCGCGAGCAGCCGCGAGTAGCATCGAGGAAAAGAGACTGGAACAGACAGGGTGAGAGAGACGGACGCATAGAGTGGGGAGGTGGCGAGAGAGAGAAACAGAGTATCATGTCGTGGCTTATATTATAGAAGACGAGAGATGTGGAGAAGGATAGGAGGATAGTGCATACTCTCACAGATACGAAGAAACACCCGTTCGTAAACCGCCAGATCGACCGGGAGGTCGCCGTCGCAACGGCTAAAGAAGAAATTCACGCGCGTGACGCCTCCAAGAGTCACCGAGACTTATATCCCACTCGTATCCGCTCGGTTTTATTTCTCAGTTTTTTAATTCCCGCACTCGGCGTGCACGCGAAGTTTTTGAGAAATCCGCGAGCAGGTAAAATAGTAACGAGAGCATCCGTGCGAATTGGAGAGCGCCTTCAAATTCGTGTATCCACATGTACGGGTTTTTCGAGAGGGTCGCACTTTTCCCAAGGAAAACCAAGGATAAAAAGCAGGAATGATATCAACCCATGTGGAATTGTCGTCGTTGCTGTGAAATACGTTTCTCTAAACGTACAGATACAAATAAGCGATGGGCATGGGACAATCATCAAGCAACAATACCGGCCACAGCGGTAAGATTTTATTCTGCTTTTCTTTGTTTCGCTTCAATTAATAACAGACTTAAAATTGGAGGTGGTATGTAGACGATGCGCCTGTTTTGGGTTACGCGTAATTGAAGTTTCGATAATTGGGGTAGGAGAGGGAGGTTTTGTTAGTGTTTTGTTTTTCTGAAAAGTCTGAGTGAAGTAGCTGCAGCTTTTGAGGTTAAGTTTAAATCCTCCGAGATCAGCTGCAGCACATCTGATCTTTTCATTGGAATTGACATTTTTTTCTACCTTACTTTTGTAATTCAAATTTTTTTTCAACTTTGATTTTTAACAAAAATTAATAAATGTACTTTAGTTCAATTAAATTTCTCCTTAATCGCATTCTAATTAAAAAAAAGTATTTTTGAGCAAACAACATTTTGATGTTAATAGATTATTTTAAAAATTCTTCATAAAAATAACAAAATAAGAAAGAATAGTTTTAGAATTTTAAAAAAAATTTTTCAAACATTCTCCGTAAAAATAACGAGATAAGAAAACTTAGTTGTAGTTGTAGCTAACGGGATTCTGTATATTGTCATTTTAAGTGCATTGCTACACTGTTGAGGAACAAAGTGATTGTTGCAGTAATTTATTCCTTAGAAAATAATTTCTTTGCAAAATATAAATTAGTGATTTGCATATCGGACTGACACATTTAAATGCACGTTCATAATTACAGGCGATGATAGTTAATCACAGATTAACTATCACCGCCTTCTTTATTATTTAAGGTTAACACGATTGTGATTATTAAACATTAACGATGCAAATCTTATAACAGAAAGTATTTTGTGGGTGAATATTTTCTCCATTCATTTTTCGGCGTTTATAAGTACATTTACAGAATTATTCTAATACTTTACAAACGATATGTTTGTACATTGATATTATTTTTTTATTTCATTATTACATTTTTCAATAAAGGTCAGCAGCTGATTGTTGTTTACAAAATTTTTCTTCTCGCGTCGATAAATCGCTGCAACTACTTTACCTACAGTTGCTAATATATGTATATACATAAATTCTACTTTTGAAAAGCAGATGTCATCCGAGCAGTTCCATTTTTTCGGTTATTCAAAAATATTTTTTCATCTTTCGAATAACATTGCAGTAGAAGAATATCATTATTTCTATTCATTTCCATTATTAATGTTTAACAAATTTCAATAATTTCTTAACTGACTTAAAGGCTAGATGAAATGTAATGGTATAATAATGAGTATTTTGGCAACTAAACACAAATATTTAAAAAATCTATAGTTAACTCGAAGACAAAATGTTTTCCTAGGAAGTATAGAAAGAAAGAAAAAGAGATTACAATTCTTTTTATTTTTTACGTTTTCGTAAGTATCTTTTAATTATCACTTTTTTTTAAAATGTTCTTTTGTTTGTATTATATTTATGTTTTGGAAATATACAATGGACCACATCAATAGTATATTATGCAACAAGTGGGTAAAACTTTACCCACGAGTTGTGCGTAAAATTCAATTTTTTACCTTATGCATATATGATGTATGTATTTATGTATAGATTTTATTTCTTTGTTAGGATACATATTAAATAGCCGTTTATCAAAAATACGTAAGACATCTAGTTACAAGAATGAAAATTTTGACAAGTGCAGTCATAAAATTTTACAGAGCTGCACGGCATATGATGAACATATTGAGAGCTGTTTCGAAATTTACGATTCAAAAGAATTCAGTAAAGGTGTGCTCGGCACATGTTTGGTACCCGTCAGGTACTTTTTACACGTTGGAAAACCTGTGAAAAATGACCTTCGATCCTTCGTTAATACATCTACCGACGTCCCCAGATGTGTTACTGAGAATTTTTAAATACCCGCTGCGACTGGCATTGGACACGTTTTTTTAATTGTTGCCATTCTATCCGTATCTCGGAGAAGAGCGGATTTTAAAAATTTGTTGATTTAATAAATTATGAATTTTAATCAGTTACCGTTTTTGGAAGAAATCCTAAAATTATTATTAGTATTAATAGAATCTAATATTATTATTAGTATTAATAGAATCTGAGTTATGTATTATCTTGGGAATTCTATTCCAAATATGTCTCAATTTCGGCATTGAAAATTAAACTTTACTGTTTTGGATATTCCCTGATTTCTCTGTTAAATTATTCGTGTTTAGAATAGACCTGGTGATATTCCTAGTCGGAAACAACGTCAAACAGTGTTCACAGTTAACAATCCTTTCATAATCTTAAAAATAAACAAATCATCCTAGTGTGCAGAAAGATTTTTAAGAGTAAGCAAATGAGATATAAGTTCTTGTGTGCATGATCAAAATAATTCTTTGAATCGCTTCTTCTGTAAGAACAATGTCTTATGTTGTAAGGCTTCGAGTTAATTAAAGAAATGCTGAGTGCACGATTGACGAATTGTTGAACTTTATAGTTACAATGGACGCAAGACCGAGGAGTTGTATAAATGAAAAAGTGAATCAGGATTCTTAAAACTTTTTTATTTTTACAAAACGCCTCAACTTAAAAGCCTCATCTGCGACTGAATGTATATGAGATGCTAGAACTCAAGGATATTTTGATAATAATTTCAAATTTGATTAGAAATTGAAAATGGAGATTCAGAAAATCTATTGTCTTTTAGTTAAATGTTCAGTATTCATTCTGATCATCTTTCTAATTTGAAAAGAAGAATTTAATAATTTAGTTATTATAGTAAGTTTCATAATTGAGTCTTTTTGGTATGAAAATATACTTAAGTAAACAAGCTTACTTTTTTGACGTACGCTCGTGAAAAATTGCACTTTTATAATTGCTGTATCAAAAACAATGTTTGCAACGTGGAGATGAAAATTTGCATCTTTATGTGATCGCGAAAGACATAGATTGTTTTTGTCTAGGCGGAGAAGCATATATACTTATAGAATATATAATATTCATAATTTGGCTACTAAAATCCGTCAAATAAATTTTATGACAGTGAAAATGAAGGCGAATATATATAAAAGAATATACTACATACAGAATACAATACCAGTTTTTAAGTTAATACTAAACTGGGCACTGTACCGTTAACAAAAAAAACTACAATAAATTAAAGATCCCTAGTTTTTTTTTTTAAATTTCCTCCAAGACAATTTATAAATAAATAAAAAAATTAATGCAGCCCAGGTGGAGGGCTGTTATGTTTATCTTTTCCTCGCTTTCACCCCGAGTTCATTAAGCAGACGCACGAGCGAGTACAGGGCAGCGACCCAATTCCCCCAGTGCCGATATATTTATAACACAAAATGCGCCTTCCTGCGCATCTCGCCTTTCTTAGGTTTCTCTCTATTTGTTTTTCTCTTTCTTTCTCGCCCATTTACTTCAAGAAGAGAGTTGCAAGCGCCCTGTGACGCACGAAATCCGTTTCTGGCTAATGACTCTAGGAATTTAATTTCAAAGCACGACTCCGCTGATCTGCAAATTACCACTTTACCTTTGCTCCTCGACGGTGAAAATATTTTGGGTCGAAAATTGTTCGCCGCGTTTCTTTCTCGATATGATACTGTACCCTCTGTGGGGGGAAATTTGCATTTAATTGAATTATTCGAAAGTTTTTACAACTTTAATGCACCGAGTTTGAAAAATGTTTAATTTTGATTTCACTGCGTTGAGAGTTTAAATTTTATCCACTCTTAGTCATAATAAAGTTTACAAAAATCAAAATGTAAAATGTAAACAGCCTCAATAAAATTTTATATTAACATATGGAGGAAAACATATATACGTATCGGGAATGCGTTGATGTTTTAGAAACTTTACAATATTTTATGCTTTTAAACAGTTTTACATTGATTTCCAAGGCAACTAACTGGGAAAGTGCTCCACTTGCAGGTCACGGATTTGGATAGAACTTTAGGATATGCATTTAGAAGGCGAATTATAACCAAACCAGAAATACCGCGGAGTAACGGTTGCATCTAACTTGCAATTGACGGCATTAGTACAAGTTTTGGAATGGACGTATTTTTCACAGACCTAAGCAGACGTAAAAAAAACAGTTAAATGCCCTATTTAGCCGGAACTCTATTTTGACAAAGGTTTCTCCAAGGAATTTACAAGTTTTAAAACTGAAAAGTAAGATCGGAACTCGAAAGATGGCACATCCTTCTACTTGAAAAAGAAACTTTTTTGGGCAAAATTCAGTTTTTATTAGAATGCTGCCAAAAGTTCTTTAAGTATTGGGTATCAGTCGATTAATTTAATTATACAGTGTACTCAAAGATTACCACAAATACATTTTTGTTCGTGAAAAATTTATAAGTCACCTCGAAGAAAATACTTGTATAAACATTAATTTGCAGTAAATTTTTAAAGCGGACGTAAGGCAGCGCGTGAGCTGTTAGCGTTAGATAGTTAGCTGGGCCTGCGTTTAAAGTAGCGCCTGATGCCGGTATCCCCTCCTTAATATACTTATTCCCTTAATATCTGAGAAAGAGAGAGAGAGAGAGGCATACAGGAAAAGCAGCAGTAAGAGAGAGAGAGAGGGGAAATCCGACAGTGCAATGGCCTTTCCTATCTCTTTCTCTCTTTTTCTTTGACACGCGTGCGCGCACTCCCTTCTAACCTCTCCGCTGAGCATCAAAGAGAAACGTTTTTTCTTAAAAAAAATAAAAACTCAGTTTTGGTCCAATTTTTTTTTGTTGACACAAGGAAATTTACCTGCGGTTCGAATCGTTAATGTTGCATAAGCAAAGAATGACATTGAATAAAACAAATTTTTAATGTAAAATATTTCGATTAAAAGTTACAAGTTTGACGCTTCGAATTTTCGTGTACGTTCGAAAAGAAATTTTATTGAAAAATAAAAGTATATAGACCATCGCTTAAATGGTGGATCCTAATATAAAGCTTAAAAATGTGTTGTTTTGTTACTTTTTTTCTAACAACAAAGTAAAAAAAAATTTTACGTTTAAACAATATGTAAATTTTCTCGAGTAAAGAAACATTTACCTTCTTCGCGGATTCTTACTCTTTCTCATTCAGAGTTCGCAGAGTACACCTTAATTGTTTCTACTATAGCGGTGCAGAGTCGTATAAGACTTGTTACGAGGACTAAGTCGGTAGAATGCGAAGAAGGAGATACTAACAGCAGGCAGTAATGGAAATGAAGGTTTAAGCCATTATCCTAATAACACTGCCGTATAATCGCCTTAAAAAATTCAGTTTAAGATAACCTTTGATTGAGTGTCTACAGTCAAATAATTGTGATTTTAAATGGCCTATGTAATCCCACGGCCCTAAAGGGTATTTTATCAAAATTTCACTACGGTCGATCCATTAAAAAAAAAGGAGTCTGCGAATAGGGAGAAATAATTTTATTTCATGTAATAGTAAATGTTTCTACGCCGCTGACAGACTCGCGGACTAACAAGTAGTAAATTAAAAGTGTGAAATCCTCGTATCATGAAAAATCTAAAGTGATTTTTTCAAAAGTGACAAAAGCAGACGATAAATATCAAAGCCCGCGGCACTCTTGTGGTAAAAAAAATTTTCCCGGAACGACGCTGATTTTTCATCGTGAAGTCCTAAAAAATGTTATTCAGGAATATATAACGTCCACGCGCGCATTTTTTTCCCTTCGACTGTTTTTTTTCTCTCTTTTCTTCTTTTTCTGGCTTTCGTTTTGAATCGAGGCTTTTCAGCCGCCGCAGCTGCTGCGGGCAACGAGGCTAAACAGGTATTCCCAGAAAAACTTTAAGACGTCGGTGCACGGGGAAACTAAATAGTACGTCGCGCGTATCATATTGTCGCGTAAACGCACTTGACGCAGAAAACGTAGAATATCTATAATTTTCATAATTTATTGAATTTCCCAAATCCCCCGTCCTCGGCAGCGGAATTAATTGCAAAGCAAAAGCAAAAATAGCACGATCAAATGAATGAAAAGAAGTGCAAGCGCAATAATTATATCCCTCCGTTACTTTTACAAGACGACTAGCCAGAGCAGCGGAGGAATTAGTCCTTTCGCGGGGCGTACAAAGGGTTTTTCTCGGGGTGTTCTCGAGCCGTATATGCATTATACCCACCGTCGGGCCGGCTCTCGGGGCACGCGCCGCTCGTCTCGTGTCGCGTGCCGCGTACGTTAGTTTTTCGAGAGTGGGGGTACAGGGACCGCTCGCGGGGCCTCAAGCGCTCGCAGACAGATATGCGCGCGGGGAAAGGGAGAGGGAGAGAGAGAGAAGCGGATAAATTGCCACCTGCCGCGGGAGGCTACGGGAGCAGATGTGTACACTCACACAGAGAGCCGCGTTTTAAGATGGTCGGGAGGAACGTTGCCTTCTGCCGCTGGGCTGCGCTTAAATTCGTCGTTCGGTGTATCTTGTGCGCTCTTTTTCTTTTCTTTTCAACGTTCTTCTCTCTACCTGTGGCCCTTTTTGCTTCGGGAAAAAAATGGAATTTCGTATGCCGGGAGCGCGCGACGACGGTAGCCTATGCAAGTGGCGTATCAATTATTTTTCCACTTGATATCGCGACCTGCTGCTGTGCGTCAATGGTTCGTTGCGCGTTGGGATTTTTCTAATTTTTTTTCTTTCTTTCGACCGAGAGAGGAAAACTGGCGATTGAAAGTTTTTGTCGTCAAGAGTTGTATTGTTTGCCTTCACAATAGTTTTTTTTTGTTTTTGGTGACAATTGCAGGCTTATTATATTTAACCGTACGCCTTGCGTAAAGATATAATAATATCAAAGATGTATAAAAAGGATTCTTCTGAAGAAACAGAATTATTTTCTTACTGCATAAAATTTGTCGTTGCATGAACTCTTTTTACACAGGTTCAAATGGAAGCAATAACAAATGGCAATACATTTTGTTATCGGATATAAAAACCTTAAAATCAGTCGATTAAAACATTAATCTTTATCTTCCACGAATTTTTGGCGACGCGACCGCGATCATTACTCCTCGATAATGCAAATGACCGTTGCGCCCAAAGAGCAGCAGCAGCAGCATTCGAAGGAGAAAACCAAGGAGAGAGAGAGAGAGAGAAAAGAAGCAGGGAGGGCGAACAAAAAAGACTTGTGCACTTGAATTGAAAGTATTGTTCGGTGGGCGAGCATGCCTATAGGAAAAGCCGCCTGATGTTACAGGCGCGCGCGTGCGGAGACGGACAGATGTTGAAAATTTTCGGAGGAGGGATAGGGAGGGTTATACACCGGGGAGGAACAATGCCGGGCTGCGGCAGGCCTCGGCCACAATCGGGCACACTCCGGGCGCGAGCCAGCAGCCGGGCGATTGCCTCTGGGGTATATATATGGGGGCTCGGGGGTGGGGATAAGTACAGGATGCCCGTAACTTGCCGATGGCTCTCGCCGCGCGCGTATTCCTTCTTTGGACGAAATTTCGGGAGAAACGAGATGATCGACGGCGAGAGGAGACTTCGAATCGAGCGCGTTCGATTAATTTGCTGTGGATGTATTTTCGGTTTATTTGAGCTTTTTGTATGTAAGTTAATGGACATTGATCGGGGAGGGAGAAAATTGCTGTCAATATTCATCGGCACGTAGGTCCTGAAGCTTAATTTGTAATTAATTTTCAAGTATTAATTAATTCTACGTTAAATATTAATACCAAAATAAAAAGGAAAAGTTAATTATTGGTAATAAACTCCTGTTGGAATTGTTGATTATGAAAAGAAATTAATTAAGAAAAACAAAAATCAATAAACATTATTTTTTAAAGAAAAATTGACTTTGGAAGCAAAAACTATAATATACTGAAGAAAATTATAAATTTTCGTGTCGCCTAAAAGATATCTAGAAAGTATCCAAATTTTCCATTTCATATATTTCAAAAACTCACCGTTGAATTTTAACGAAACGTACTTGTTTCCTTTACCGCGACACCAGATCTCCCGTGTATCCATTCTCAAGAATATTTTCACGCCAGAAAACTTCTCTAGCTTTAAAACAACCCCAAAAAAAATTGCCGAAAATCGTCCCCAAAATTTCGACTACTAGTTAAAAAAAAAAAAAAAAAAAAAATCACACCCTCAACGAAAATCGTCAGCTGGCTGCACAACCACAGGCCAATGCAGGCCATACGGAGAGGCAGCAGCAGAGGAGCGAGGTGGAATTTCCGTTCTCGTCGATAAGATGCGGCAGATGCTAAAGCCGTGGGCAGACAATCAAGACCAGCGCGGAGGATCTCTCTCTCTCTCCGCTGACGGCTGTTGGTTCCTTCTTTTTCCGCGCGAATTTTTAAGGGACTTCTAATAATTTGCAATTTTCTTTTGGAGAAATGATCTAGAAAATTGGATGCACCGTAAATGCCGCGATTGTTTTGCCAGCTCATCATTCTCCGCGATAGTCGAAAGCAGAAATTCGAAATTCAAGTGCATAATCAGGCCAGCGTTCTTCCGTTTAAATTAATAGAAATTTTTTATACGTAATAGAGATGAATTTAAAAAATGCCTGGCTTTGGCTCGCACAATCCGCGGTTTGAGCCGATCGACAAAATTCTAAACCAGAGTTGTAAATTTTAGTTTTTCACTTCATTTCTGTAACTTCCCACGAAGTCACTGCAGTCGCGTTAGGCACAGACCGAGCTTGGGAACGATTCGTCCCGCGGGGTGTGTCAAAAGTGTGTTGCCGAAGTTTCCTCCCGCGCGCCTGCGGAGAGGAGCGAACGGCTACCACATGTATCCGCTTTCTCACTCCGTGAGCAGTTTCTCTCCCTCTGGCTCTTTTTCTCCCTTTGCCTAGCCTGGTCCATCTCTCTCTCTCGTCTCCTTTGCGTTGGCACTGCCGAAGCTGTATTCTCGATTGCGCGAATATATATTTAAACAGCGAGCCGGCGGTGACGAAAATATTATTGAATTTTCGAGGGAAAGGTGTTCGACGCGCAATTCCGGGAAGGAGAATTCGTTATTCAGATTTAGAGGGAGAGATAAACGGGGCAAAAAGAGAATCCATTCCTTCGGTGTGACGCACAGCGCGACACGTAATTCGTATATATCTCGGCGAGACGAGACTTGTGCCGCGCGTCGTGGGTAGGAGCAAACGAGCGCGCCAAAGCAGAATGGAAGAGGAACCTTGGTATTTAAGATTTTTGACTACGTGGAGAATGTCACACGGCGGATAGTGTTAGTCTGCATTGCAGCGACTGTACGGCTTAACGGTCTGAAAGATACAGTCATTTATTAACTTAACGGTCACTTAATTGTTTAATATTATTTGTTGAAATTTAATTTCTAATTAATCTGTCACAATTAAGTTTTTATATGTACATGATAAATATATTTGTTAATTAATTATATGTTCAATGAAGTTAAGAAAAACATTTTTTTTTTAATTTTTTATATATAAGAGTATATTTTTATTGCTTTTTATAAAAAAGAAACCATTAAAATTCATTGGCACTAGCTTCCTCAAACTTAATTTATTGCTCCATTGTAATATTAGTCAGTTAACTTAGGAATTGTTGCTACTTTTCAAATGATTGCGTTAATTAAGAAAAAAAAATCCAATTTCGCAAAGCGAGAGAGGGGAGAAGGAAAGAGGCGCGGAGAAAGAGAAAGAGAGGCATAGTTTTATAGTCTTGTTGCCAGGCGGAGGTGGAGAAGTTTTCGTACATCAGCTGGTTCCTTTGCCCAGACGGCATTGTTCCTATCAACAATGTACGAAGGAAAAAGAGAAAGAAAAAAAACTTTCATTCGCAAACGCTAACTTCCATTCATGAGTCATGTGGGCCGTTGGTAAGTAACGACTCAACCTCTCAAATGGCAAATTTCGTTTCTTCGCTGAAATTCGCGGCAATCGAATAACAGTCCAGAAAAAAACAGAAAAAAAAAAGGAATCGGTTTATCTCTCAAGTGCAATGTATATGTTTGCTTTCTTAGGTCTTGATATTTATTGCACGGAAACCTGCCAATTGCTTCTTTATAGAATGAAGCCTTCGTTTGAATTTGAAAATGAACGATTCAATTAAAATTTCTTTCTTTCCTTTTGCACTACCAGAGGAAAATATTCGCAAAAAAGGGGTGAAATATAGGGGAAATACTCTCTCAAAGAATCCGTTTCGGGATCATTTAACGTTCTATAAACATACGGAAATAAATTTCATATGAGCAAACATTTGGTCAGAAATAATGCCCTCGTAAAAAAGGTGATCGATTTCTTCTCTCGTAATGGAAATTATTACCGTCTCGAGTCCACCATGATATTCTAGACTATACTTAACTTTTTGCGCTCCTGTAAAAGTTTTTTTTTTATATTTATATTTAAAATTCGAGTGCTGTACAGAAGGTCTATTTTCCGTTTGACTTCCGGTGGGCAGCTGTAAAGCTCTTCGGGAATCAATGGGTCCTCGTTATGCTCCTAGTACATCTAGACTGGGCTGGAGCGGCAAAGGGCCCGCAGGTAAAGGAGGGAGAGAAGTTGCACCTGGAATCTTTCTCTTTATGTTCTCTTTCGTCTCTGCCTACTAGGAAGTCCATGCATCGACACCTGGACAACATGTGCTTAAAATAGCGAAGAGAAAATTTACAGCAACGTGGATAGCAAATGTCCGAGGCTTGGCTAAAAATTCATCAGATTTTGCCTCCTGAATAAATTTAGAAAATTATGTCTTTTGGTGCGTTCGATTTGAAAAAAAAAAGGTTCAACCCATATGTTTTTTGGAGAATCGAAGTACGAAAAAGATCTCGAGTTGTAAATAATTAATTAAGTTCGGAAAAGAAAAAAATAAATAACGACTATTTTAGTAAAATGTGTTCATTTTATTTTATAAAGTTCATTATTAAATTGAAAATATTTTATTTTTAAATTGTTCGAAAGTTTTTTGTAACAGCTTTTATGCATATAATTAATGCTTGTCTCTTTAGTAATTTTTCTCGTAGACTTGATTGCTACATTTACATTTGAAAAAATGAAATATTTCTTGTCGAATAATGTTTTATAATGCAAATAATTAAATAAAAACCAGAATTTTTCTTCCAATTAAAATAATATGCATCGTAAAATTCCATTTCCGTTTTTATTTAAATATGCTAATAGAAAAGCATTTCTATAAATACTTCTCTTTCTTTAAATTATACTTTAAACTGGTTAAATGCAGTCTTATTTTTTGCCTGATTTATATGATAATTCTGTTTGAATTCCCAGCTTATTTTAAAAAAATATCTTTCACTCTTGATTAACGTCAATTGTGTAATTGCAGTTAACATAATTATAATGTGATTAACAACATAAAATCTATTTTCATTTTGAAAGTACAGTTTTGAAAGTATTGGGAAAGTGAAAATAAAATGGTCAGATTTTTGCTTTGTTAAGCAACAGTTGCCACTAATCTATGCAGGCGGCTCTTCCCACTGTCTGTTTCTCTCTTTTTTTATTCGATGAAAGTAAGAAAGACGAGGCATTTTAATCGTCCCTCATGAATATGGATCGACTTTTTCATAAAAAAAAAATCACTTGTCAAATTAATTTTACCACAAAACGATCAACTACGAACAAAACTAGCACATCCTAAATGCTGGTTACAAAAAATGTGTTGTAAAATGTAGCTATTGGTTATTAAGATAGTTTTACGTTGAATTAAAACTCATTACTATAACGATTTTTAAATTCACCGTCTCTCCGATTATCATTTGAAAAATCAAGGTGTTATGATCGTATAAATATTAATTATTCTGTGTAATGCGTTATATTAGAGAAAAACATACTCTAAGATCACAAGCTAACATTTTGCTTTTTTCTGGCCACTTTTTAGCCAAGTATGCGGATCGCATAAGAATACATCAAAAAGAATACCTGATTGAGGGCTATCAGAGCAGCATCGATAACAACGGTGAGCAACAATGTGCCTGAACTGTTGTAGACGATCTTACTTTTTCTATCTCGTTTCTCCATTTTTCTATATTAATCCTTTTTTAAACTTCGCGTTCATGTATATGTACTTTGGCTTTAGAATTGCACTTTAAACAAAGTCCTTAAAACCAATTTTATACCAAGCTTATTATCATTGTTTTACGAAATGTTTTTTAAGTCTCGTAAAATATCTTTTCTTACTTTTTATTTCTGTTTTTAGAATTCACTTCACATAGAATTAAGTGGTATTAGTTCCATGAAATAAGAATAAAAAAAATAAGAAAAAAAAGAAATAAATAAATAAGAATCAAGCACATATTAATTGTGCACAATTTAGCATAGCTCGATATATCTATATATAATTTTCACCAATAAAGTGTGCACTATTAATATGTGCAGGATTCTTATGTATACAAACCACACCTTGCAACATAGTATCACTTTTTTAAATATTTTATTAAAAAGTTTAAGGATGCAAAGATGAAAATTTAAATCTTGTGAATAGTTAAAAAAAAATTTTAAATTATATTTAGCCATTTGTTTCTTTTAAATTGTAAGTACTAGTACAACATACGATAGTTACATATACACGAAAGAATGTAAATTAAAAAAAATGTTGATAAATCGAAATTCATTAAAAAAACTGTTGAATATTGTAAAATCGTTGAATGTTATGAATAATATATATCGTTCTGAGGAAATTATAAAAATCAATATAATGAAGATTCATCTAGAAACTGTATTAGTAAAATTGGGGCGTTTCACTTGGTGCCCCCCTCACGAATTAGGGCTATAAACCTATTAATTCTGCTTTTTAAACATAATTGTTTGCATTACAGTAAAATAAACAGAAATCATTTATTCTTTTTTCTTGTATCGACGAGAGACGATAATTTGCATATGTATATATGAACTAGAAGCAAAGTGTGTATATAATTTTTTTTTTATTTTTTTTTTGACGCACCTGTTGCTAATATTTTTTTTACATGATGTACAATCTGTGATTACAGTTTCAATTTTTTATTTTGAAACTATTACTTTAATTTTGACAAGATACGTGATTATTATTTAATTTGAATTGATGTTTACCATTTCGGGAATTAATCTTTCACCTACATTATTTATTTTACTCGTCCAGAAAATTTATCTTGTCAAGATTAAAATGATCATTTTTATGTTCTAATATTGCTAATGTTTTAATTTTCATTGTTTTTCATTTGCTTTTTCTAAACCTATTTGTTTGAAAGACATGTAATGCATAACAATCTTGATCGTTTTGCATTTTATAAATATAACATCTTTTTGTGTATTTTTATATGGATCCGTTTTATATTGCACCTACTTGTACACTTATTACTTTTCTTTTTATTTTTAGTATAATTCCTTTTATACAGATTAAAGGGATTTTCTTTCAATTTTCACATAGAAACCTTAATACCTTAATACCGTACTCTTTGCTGGGCATTATGTTCCACCTTTTGTTGATATGTTTTTTATCACTACTAGTACGTTTTTACATCTATAACACTCAAATAAAATTTTATTAAATTCCATATACCTGTGTATCTTATGGAACTGCAGAGACCCTAATAATTATCAGATATTTGTCATGCAACTGTTGAGAAATCCGGCTTTTGGGCTAGCCGTTTAAAAGAAAAAGGGTCTGAAAATTTTTGTATGTGACCGAAGGGTGTACTTAACTGCACTCTCCCTAATGCAAGAAACGAATCAGGGTGTAAAGTAAATCCAACGAAGCGCTTTCTTAACTTTTAGACTTTTGGTCTTCCTTTTAAAAAGCGTTTCTTTTAAAGTCTTTTGGCGTAAATCAAACTTCAAACTTCTTGAATAATCAGTTGTTTAACTTTTCCTTGTTCGATAAATAGTTTACTGATATTAATTTCCGCCTAATAATAAGCCAGACATTTAATTAAACTCGGTATGCCATTCTGCCAAGAAATATAATTTGTATATCAGTAAATAATTTTTGAAGAAGCGAAGAATCGACTTATACCGCCGCACCTGTTGATTCATCTGCTTGAAGAAAAGTGCATCGCGTCCAGTCCTCTCGCACGGCGCGCTTTAAGACGCAGTCATCAGGCAGATGTTCGCCACCGGTGTGTAGTCCGTATTCAAAATTAAGAGAGATGAGACGAGAGAGAGATGAGCATCGGCCATCGAGGAGGGAGGTTTTAAAGCACAAGGTGCGGGGATATGTCCCTCTGGTAACTTAAGTTTCCTCGAAGGTGGACCAATTATCGTAAACTGACAACGAAACCCAAAAAAAGATGGAAATGAAACAAATTTTTCGTCGTATTTAAATTTTAAAAAGTGGCCGTGGTGTACTTAGTTTTCGTGCACAGCGTTGGAACGAGTGAAGAAATTAAATTTTACGAGGTTCTCTAGTCACTTTGCTTTCACTTTTTAGCAATATTTTTAACATGGAAATTGAATAATAGTGTGAAAAATTCAAACAATAGGCTCTATCTCTACACTTTGTCGCTCTTCCGCTTAAAATCATAGAATGAAGTTGTTTAGGCTAAGTATTTACTTTAATTATTATTAATTTAAATAAATATTATTAATTTAAACAATTATTTTGGCATGCAAGCGAATGATTACTTTTCGTGAGTTTAATTTTATTATTTACCTGAACCATTTTATCGCGCGGAAAAACTGTACTAACCAGTACTGATTTTCGGATAAAACAGCCAGTATTTTTCGGATAGCTACTGTGCCAAAGTTGAGTGTGCCGAGCCTCGGAGCAACAGTTATCCGAAACCGAGACAGCCGCTCGCCCGAAATTGGCGCACTTGTAAGGGCACGTAGTAACGCTGTAAATAACACTGCTAGTACAGTATTGCTCGTGGTGCCGCAAGAGTTGCTTTCTTATAGAAACTTGGCATTGGAAGAAAGAAAAATTTTAAGGAGTTTGAAGGCATTTCACAATTGCTAGAATTTTCAAGGGTTTTTCCTTGTCAGATTAGTACTGTTGCAAGTAAAGTTTCATTAAAATAAACGAAACAAAAATTAGTTGTAATCATTATGTGAAAATAAACTAAAATTTCTAGTACTGTATGGAAGGAAAGAAAAGAGAGAATTATTTTGTGCGCATGCGCTTGATCAGACTCTGATCATCAGAGCGGGTGAGCAAGTGAATCAGCTGAGAACTGCAGCATTATATGTCAACATGAAAATTTTTTAAATAAATTTAATATAATTTATGTAATTTAAGACGTCGAAACGTATTATATTTATGTCATTTTAAAATGAATGTAGGTATGTACACAAAGATACAACGTATCTAAGTTATTCGGGTAAACAAGATACTGACTAGTTTGGCTGACAAAAGATTGTCGTTATTAGTGGACTTTCTAGTTAAATCTTACAGATTATAGAATAAAAACATCTACTAAATTTCTCTAATAAAATAACAAAACGCCAAGTTTTCTTCTCGGGGTGTAGTAAACTTACAATTTAAAAGTACACGTGCATTAATCATTAAAATCATATATATATGCTTAGAAACAAATTACTGCGCTTCTTTCCGAGGGAGAGAAAAAGAAAGTACTTTAAAAGCCCTCGATAAGCGGTTTATTTGAGTAACGAGATAATGGGTCTCTCCTTGTCACTTACCAAAAAGCCGATTACACGATTATCTCTCCTTTCTTCTGCGCTGAGCTCATGCTTTCGCTCGATCTTTTTTTTTAATAAAAAAACAGCCTTATTATTCGTTTTTTTTTTTTTTTCAATAAAAATATTGAATTACTTTTCCGCGCCGCGAGTCGTCTCGAAAAAAATAATTTTAAATTTTTCGGAACGGAGACTTCGAGAGAAGCTCTTTGTTCGCGAATTATTGCACGATTCCGCGTCGCAGCATCACCGTTTACCTCTTACTCCTTCTGGATTGTCGAAGGAAAAATGTGCGAGTGTATATAAGCGCGATAGGACGTATCATTTTTTGCCTTCAATTATTCAGTCACACTTGGTGGCAGCTGCGAGAGAGCAGCAGTCGCATCGTAACCAGCAACTTCTCTTTCGTGCTTTCATCGAGTTTGTTGCACCTGCTTCTGTTACTTATTTGTAACGTTCGGTGGATGCTTTTACGTTTTCTTAGCCTTTGTCAGCCCAAGTACGGAGGAGTAAATTTCTTTGAAAAAAAATTGCGAACCTCCTTGTCAACACCATTGTCGCAAGTAGTAACGTCGGTTTTTTTTATATATAGTGCGCAAAAAATTATCTGACGTATCCGTTATAAATTTGATTCATAATCTTTATAGTGGCCGAAATAAGCTTTACCGTTGTTGAAACAGTAAGTAACCCCTACAGATTCTGTTTCTTGTCATATTTCTTCAAAGGTTTTTATACAAAAAATAAAAAAAAAAGAGTTTTTTCCCCCTGCATTAAATCTTAAAAAGTAGCAAGTTACAAGCGTAAAAAGAAATGGAGCAGAATAGTTATTTTTCATATTAAATTCATATTAATTAAAAATTAAGTATCACGTTAATTTACAAATCCGAATCATCGCGATCCATTTTTTTCGCGGCCAATAAAGTCCGATTTTTTTACCGCGAAATAAAAACAAACTTTCGCCGTCTCATCGCTCGGGAGACAAATTTCACTTCCAAGCCGCGCGCCTCATTCGTCTTGTCTAATGTGCGAGCGAGAGCGGAAAGAGTGGGGGAAGGGATGAAGTTGCGCTTGATTAGTGTGAATTAAGCCCGGGGCATTATTCTCGGTGCGTGCAAGTGCGAGGAGTGACTGTGCCTTCAAGAATTGAATGTTAATAGAATGATTGCAGGCAACAGCGGCCGGGCTTCGGTCTCGCTAATTTTGCGCCTCGATGTTTTCTTTTCATCGCTGATGGTTATTGTTAAAAATTTGCAATTTTCAAATTTAAATAATTCAATTGCCCGATACGCGCAGTCTTTTACAGAAAAAAAAGACGATTATATAGCGAGATTCGTAAAAATATAGAAATTTGCAGAAATGTAAAAAACATTTGATAACTGTATTATCAATAGTGATTCGAATTCCCGTTCTCAAGTTCCGAAATAAGTCTCGCCTTACTTGGGAAAGCAAAGTTTGATATTTACCTTCGAGTAAACAAACCGATGCTTTTACTCTCCGAGACCAGAACTGCTAATATAATTCAATGTTAACTCAATGATAAAGCAACTGATTTTTGCTCCCAGGAAAAACAATATCTTAATATATTATATTTTGTTTTTTATAAAATAGTCACATTTTTAATCTTAGTTTTTAATTTGATGCGAAAAATTAAAAATACCTTTGTACGAAATTTGAGATTTCAATTTTTAACCAAAAGAAATGAATTAAAACGTAAAATACGATTGATTACTTGATTGAAGGATCGACTTACGACGTATATAACCTTACTGCAAAAGGAATACCCGTGCAATATATAATTTTAACGCGAGTTGCCTGCGACCGTCTTGTATCGTACTTTGCAGTTATCAGCTTGAGTTTTCTTTTGTAACAATCAAGCTACCTTACAATTTATACCTGATTGGAGGTATCTCTCTCAATTTCACCGTCGTAAATTATCTAAATTATTTGACGATTTAAACGGGAAAGTGCACGTCGTATTATGACTATGTCAATTTTTACTTCAACATCCTGTATGGTGGTTGAACGTATAAAAAGGTTCATGATAGCAGTAGTAAGAATTTAACAATTCATTATTACATTATTTTAAACTCTAATTTAATTAAACTTTGTAACGAACAACTTGTCATAACTTAATTAATAATGTGTAGTTTATTTTTAAATTTCTAATTTCGAAATTTGCATCACAAATTTTTTAGGATAAGCAAAATGGTCGAGTTTGCGTGAATACTAATTTCTTAAATTGCTGACTTTCAGTTCAGGTATTAGTATACTAAGGATACATTATACCTATAATTAACCAAATTATTATTAATTTACTTTTTCTGCCAACTATAAGTTATTATATAAAGACAAATACGAATTATTATTTATTTAAAACAACAATATTTGAAATAAATACGCTTAATACCACTTTTTCAAGGGATATCTTAATAAATTAAAATAAATTTACACACAGGCTGACTTTTTATTCTTACAGTTTTGATTTTCAAGTGAGATAATGAAATATCTTGCGGAGGCAATTTTTAAGCCACTCTTTCCTCCTTGATGACTGTAGCGCGTCGTATACACGCGAGCGGGAGTCAACAAGCGTATTTCCGCTTCCTTCCTTACTGTCTTAAAAGGAATTTGCTATTGCCTTGGCTATAGGAAAAGTCCGTCTTTGTACTTGAGTTGATCGGACTATACTGGTAGAGCATTTTAAAGCGTTCGAAATCTTAAAATTAATTTTCAACGACTCGAGAAGGATTCTATACAAATATAGAAGATAAAAAAAACCAATAATAATACTCATTACGTCCTGCGGGATTAAACGAATTTTAAAAGGTAAATGCCTTCTCAAACGTAAAATAACGAGGAGAAAATCGTCTCGCCGACTAAAAACTCCGCAGCTCCAGCGGGGTTTATTTAACCACGTCGGATGCATTGGGGCTGTAAAATGATCTTCGCGGGGCGGTCTCTAAAAGGCCCTTCGCCCTAATATAAGGTCCTTAAAAGAGAGGGGAATGCCTCCCCCTGCCTCGGAGCGCACGCGCCAGTCTCAGCGACTTCCTGCCATCCGCCCCTGGTACTTCCGCTATTCCGGTATTATACTCCCTGCCCTCTCTCTCTCTCTCTCCGTATATATAAGAAACGCATCTGCACTGTCGGTGCGCGTCAGAAAGGGAAAGAGAGAGAAAGAGAGAGAGAAGGAATCGAGAGGGGAAAGAGAAAGAGTAAGAATGGAGGGAGAGAAATCGAAAGTAGTGGAAGGAGAGAGAGAGAGAAAGAGTCGAATGACAGATGCGGCGAGGCTAATTTCAGAGAGATCCGCTCGCCGATGCCCGGCGAGTCCTTTTTTAGGGACTTATTATTTCAGACGCGGCGGCGTCGTTAATTAATCGGACGCTCGATACGCCGGACGTTCTCCGCGAACTCGGCGCGATTTCGCGCGGGAGCAGGTATATATATATCGCGGCCGCGTTTAGGCGCGACTCTTATCCCTCGTTGGGCGCGCGCAACTCGTTTCGGGCTCGCTGCGCCGCCAGTACCCGCTTCAGGGTGGCGACTCGTTTTTCGCGGGAAAGCAGCAGCTCCCTCCGTATATCCTTCGGGGAGAGCGGCGCAACAGTTGCGCGCTCAATCTTCCCCCCTCGGAGAGCAGGCGGCGAAACTCGCGCGGATCTTGTATACGGTCGGCAACTATACGTTCGATAAGACTCGCCAGTAGCTGAATCAGTGTCGTTCTGTGCTGCAGCAACAGCTCTCTCTCTCTCTCTCTCTCTCTATTTTGATTACTCGCGCAGCCGACTGCCTTTGTGCGAGACTCTGATAAGGGAAACAGTAGTTAGATTGTTCGAGGGGGTAATTCAGTGTACGTGACGACCTGCTCTTGCGCGCATAAATAGGTATAATTCAACTCTTCGAAGCGTCGACGAGAAGATGTTTATTTCGAGCGTCGTTAATTCCCGTCGTCGCCCGCCGAGTTCGAGAGACTTGTAGGTGCAATTGAGTGCCGCCGCGTTCGAAGAGACAGTCGAGCCTCTTGAGCTCCGCGACAAAAATGAGCAGGTCTCGCAGAGGGAAACGAAATTTGACGGATAGCGACAATCACAGGGAGGAGCAGATGAATGGTCATGCGAGAGGGAAGAGGCCGAGGCAGCAGCGGAAGGCTAAATGTAAGATTAACGTTAAGTAAATAATGTATGTAGAAAAGATAACTGTAAGTATTACCTTCTTTTCGTAAGATTGCGAAACGTCGCCTTTGAAAAAATGATTGTGTTAAAAGTTTGTTTAACATAATCTTTTGTTGGTTTTAATTAGCTAATTATGCTAGGAAGTTTGAAGTAACGAGTGTAAATATGCATATATGATCTTTAAATCCTAAGATAGAATTTTAAGTTTCGTTTTCATGAAACCGTTTCTGAAATATAAATATTCTTCAATACTGAAAAGCGGTTTATAAAATAATTTACAAGAGAATCAGAATCTAACAGTCGGAATTGAATTCTCTGCTTCCCAGCTGAGCGATTGATTTTATAACGTTCAAAGGGTGATTTTTATTGCTATGTAAAATAATTATTGTTGTATTGTAAAATACTGCGATACGTTGTCTTATCTAACAGACACAATAAAGGCAGCAAAGCGATTGCCAAGAATTTTTACACCGGCCATTGAATAATTGCCGTTGGTTATTCCGATTAAAACATCGGCTGATATTGCACATGTCTGAAACAGTTTCCAGATATAAATAACGACGTGCAAAAAAGAAATAATAGCCTTAGAAACTCGAAATGCAGTTCAAGTCAACCGCAACAAAACCGTTTCTAAAGTTAGTCATTCAACCCGTAAAACAAATAAAAATTTCGCCACCGTCGATATATTCTTATTTTCCCCTCCATACTCAAATAGAATATTTCTTCCCTGCTCTCTCCGTCTCTCTCCCTCCGTGAGTCGGAAGGGAAAAGCGCTTAGGCGCGCACAAAAAGCAGCGGGGATAACGCGGGGCTTTAAAAAACTACTTCCGCCCGTGAAGATTTTTTTCGGTCGCGCCTATCCACCCTCCGCTGTTTACACAAAACCCGATGGGAAATTCGAAAATTCGAGCGTTCGATTTAAAAGGCTCTGTGTATACCGGGCGCATCGAGCGCTCCTCGCCCAGGAGTCGGAAAATGTTTTGTTTTACAAATACAATGCTCGCTGTCGCGCGTGCGGCACTGCTAGATAACAAAGCGTGAAACGCCGCCGGCGGGCGGGGGCCCCCCCTCTCCTGTACGCTGAGAGCGCGCATTCTTGAAGATTAGAGGCGACGTTTTTTTTTTTCTTTCACCTTTTTCCGACTCGTAAATTAAGACGACTTTCTCAGTCTGAGTGTTGGAATTGAAAAGTCGCTTATCTCGCGACACGAAAGGCGAGGTGTTTCATTGCCTTTGAAAACAAAATAAACAAAATTAGCCGCGAGCGCTATAAAGATTCTAATGCTAAGTGCAGAGATTCAGATGAGAATCGAAGCCCTCCAATATATCAGTGGGAAAAAAGATCGATGTGGGAAAAAGCAATCCCGTCAGATATAAAGTCACACGGAGAAACTGCAGTCGCCCAGTGGGAAAAGGCCTCGGCACCGCAGCATCGATGCGTTTCAATCAAAACCTCCCTCCTCAAGCGAGAGAGAATCGCCGCTCGTCACTCCGCTCCAGCAGCGAGGGATGGATTTATATATGTACGCTTTTACGCTCGCTGCCTCCCCTCGGCGACTCGGGCCTGCAGCAGCAGCAACAGCATCGGCTCTCCGCGAAAGCTGCGGGAAAATTTCGGCTGCGTCAAACTCTCTCTCTCTCTCTCGGCGAGGGGCAGGCCCGGTGCTGCGCTGCTCGGGGCCCAGGTAGGTAGCCGGCGCGCGCGCTCGTCGGGGAAGCTGTCAGCCAGGTGCCCCTCCTCGCGTCCCTCCTCTCTCTCTCTCTCGCGCGCGCGCTCCTCTCACTCCCCCCTCGTCAGCTGGCGCGCGTCCGCCCGGGGTGGGGGCTCGCCCGGCGCCCGATTGGCCGGCGGCTCGCGCGCACCCGAGGATACACAGGCCGACGCAGCCCCGGCGCAGCCTCAGTCGACGTCGTGGTGCTCGCGAGAGAACACTCGCTCTCTCCGCTCCGTCAGCCCGTCTGCCCGTCTCTCTCTCTCCCGCGCCCTCTCTCCCCCGCTCCTCTTCGCGCGGAGGCCTCGTCTCTGCATGTGCCTGCTGGAGATACTGCGGCGCAAGCGCGTGTCGTCGTCGTCGAAGTCGTCGTCCTCGTCGTCCAGCAGTGTCCAGCTAAGCAGCGGCGACCTCAGTCCCGCACAGCCGAGCTCGCCCCCCGGCAGCATGGGCGTCTCGTCGACCGAGTGCGCGATCAGACAGCAGCAGCAGCCCGCCCCGAGCAAGGTGCACCACGCGTGCCACTGCTGCGTCCACGCGGCCGCGGCTCAGCCCGCGAGCCACCACCACTATCACCACCACCACATACACCAGACGACGACGGGCCAGCAAGCCGGCCACCAGCAGCAGCAGCACCAGCATCAGCACCAGCATCATCATCATCAGCATCAGCATCAGCATCAGCACGCGCCGGCCGCCGGGAAGCACGCCCAGGAGCCGATCGTACAGGCCCACCAGCAGCACGCCAGCACCCACGAGCACAATAATATCCTCGCGCCCCTCAAGAGCAAGATGAAGGTGCTCAAGAAGCTCAAGAAGAAGATGGGATTAGGCAGGAGGCACATTCTGCATTTTTAAGTCGATTTTCACCGAGGTGGACGCGCGGTTTTTTTTTCTTTCTTTTTTCGAGGTTTTTAAAAAAAAAAAAAAAAAAAAAAACAAGGTCGATCGCTCGCTTACACTTTCACGAATTGTCGAGCGAGAAAGCGAGCAGTGCTAGACCGCGGTGTGGGAGGTTACCGCTCGCCACGGTTTCACGAGCCAGTCGCCGGATATAATGGGGGTTTTAACGCAGCCAGGATCTCCGCGGCGAAACTCGTCGCGCCTTTTTTTTTTTCGCGAGTTCGTTCGGAAATCGGGGAACGTCCGGCTCTGGTTTGGGTCTTTGTTCTTTCCGCCGTATCGTTTGGTCTGTCGCGACCTCGTACGCGACCTCGTTTCCGAGGGGTTTCACCGAAGAAAACCAACAGTTCTCGAGCGTCCAGCTGATTTTTTCCAAGCCTATCGGGGACGAGTCAGTGACTAATACAAGGATTCCCCGGTCGGAGCCACAACAACACAAAGCATCGGCCTCCGAAGGATCGGTTAACGGTCGCGTCGGCTAGGCTGCATAACTGACCGCACTCACGCTCACCCCTGGACCTATATATTCCTCCTCCCGCTAGTCCTCTTTCTCGAGTCCGCGTGACGTCACGCGGCGCGACTCGTCTTTACGGTCGCCCCGGAGGAAAAACCGGTTCCCGTCGGCCATATTATCAGCTGCTGACCCTCCTCCTCCTCCTCCCGCTGCTTCGGCGCGAGCGTCCTCCGGACTTCCGTTCTCTCTCTCGCGATTCCCTGTTTATACTACTTTCACGCGCACTTTGTCCGCTTATCGGGGAATCGCGCGGCCGGAAGCGAGGAGTCATACTCTGTTTTTCGATAAACTCCCCCTTATCTCTCTCGCTTCCCGCCTCGAGTGTACAGAAACCTTTTTTTTTCCCCCGCTCCGAGGCGTGGGTGGATGCGCGATGAATAGCGGCTTTAAAGCCCTTGCGGTTTAGCTTTATCCCTTGGCACTCGGCTCGGATATATATATATATAAACTTTCGGAGTATGATGCATCACTGCCATCGGGGACCGCTCTCGGCGCTCCCTAAACAAATGTTAAAACTTCTCCACCCCCGCCCCCGATTCTTTTCTAAATACTTGAGCTTGACAGCTGCGACTGCCGCGCGCGGCTTGCAGAGCAAAAGCGCGGAGACAAGCTCTCCGAGTGGCTTTTTAAAAGTTTTCAATGTTTTTCTCGCTCTTCGAGTCTCGGTCGAACACGTCGGCATTTCGCCCCGACTCTTCTCTCCGGGTAGTATATAGGTTTAATTGGGGTTATTTTTTTGAAGATATCGGGACAGTTGCCGAGCAACTCCCCACGGAGCGGATCGCCGCCGCCGACGACCTCGGGAGTTAATGGAACAAATGTCGCGGGACGGGCCGCCGTCCCCAAAGACGAATATCCTCGAGGCTTCCGAGATTTTTACGCTCGCGCAACAGCGATGTATAAAGCAAAACGAGACCGGCGTTCTCTCCCAAGAAATTGCGCATTAACGCGGCTGCTCGTCGACTTGAGAGAGAGAAGAGCTCCCCCCTCTCCCCGTAGTTGTTGACTTTACCGCCTCGAAAACGGTTATAAAGGCGCCGAGTTAAGTATAAACCCCGAGACGCGGAAATACTCTGGAATGAGCTGTACGACCTACGCGCAATTAATGTTATATACTCTCCGAGAGAATGGAGACGTCGGTTAGCGGGCTGAATGAGGCTCGCGAGCGGAGGGCCGAGCGAGCGAGTGAAAGAATTAATTGAATGACGGATCGCGGAGGCGCCTAGTTCTTTAAGGTCGCTGCCACCCGAGTACATCCGGTCGATGTTTTTTTCGGCGTCGAGCCGCCGCGCGGATTCGTGGATTTCGGCTTTGTCGCGATCTTTATCTTTGGCGATTTTTAATCGCGGGCTTGGTAATTATCTCCGTAATTCTGTAATTTAAGAAATTACAATCGAGTTAATTAAGAGAATAACATTTTTTTCTTATCTTCTATAGTATTTCTCGTTTCATTATTCGTTTCTTCAATAACATTGAACGTCAGGTGCAAGAAAAATGTTCCTCTTGAAAACAATCGAAAGAAATCGAAGTCTCTCGTCGACACCTCTTGATCATTCGACTTTTCGGTTACTGCCCGTTGATTAAGAAAAAAAAAAGTAACCCACAGGATATCCTTCAAAAAAGGGCTTCCACCATCCCTTCCTCGCGCAGCTTGCTTCCTTCCTTCCTTCCTTCGCGCTTCCTCATTACGTAGTCCTTAAGGGCAACGATATTTTTAGAGCTTCGTGGGAAAGGGACTCGGATTCGAGAATCATCCTCCCCCTTTTTCTCAAAGTACACGGCCCATCTGCAACTTTCTTTCTGGATATATACGTCTGCCGCGCGGCGTGAAAGCTCCTTTGTCGGTCTCTCTGATGGAAACCCGAAAATATTGGCTCTTCCAATCTTTAACGATATTAGAGGCGCGTTCTCCTATATCTCCTCTCTATCTGTCGCGGCGAGACACGAGCCAAGACACCCAACATCTCGACGTCGATATCACAACCCAGACCCAGCAGATGCCCCAAGAAGCACAAGGCGCGTCGATAAGCAAAGTAAACACGCGTGAAAAGCGGCCGCGTCATTTTCGATGGAAACGCCGACGATTCAATTCCCGACTGTTATCCCCCGACTGTATCAGCGCTCTGTCTTTCCTCGCTGCCTTATCTCTTTATCTCGCGCGAAATCGCGCGGCGAAGAAATTCCGAGGATGCTTGCCTGACTCTCGCACCGGAATATCGAGCATTCGGCCTCGGAGAGAGAGAGAGAGAGCGAGAGAGATATCCCCTGGCTACGAGCCGAAAGTGCCGAAGTGTTGTCTGCGGCCGGTGTTCCGCGCGCAAAGGGGATCGATACAGCTTCTGCTTCGCAGCGGCAATATCACCGAGCGCTCCGTATAAGCTCTCTCCCCACCCACCACCCACCCCCATGGAACGGGGGACGACGAGGCCGGTGCACATACGCGAAGGCCCATTGAAATGCCGTGCGGGGGAGGAGGAGAGAGAGCGAGCGAGCCACGCACATCGATTTTCTCGCTCTCTGTCCGGGCTGGCAAAAAATTGCCAGATCGGCCAAGCGGCGCGAAGCCGATGGCTGCTCTGGCCCACGGTGACTTTTCTTCTCGCGAGAGCTGGAAAAATTAGGCCGAAAGACTTGCACTAGGCGAGCTCTCATTCCGCGCGGGAGGAAAAATCGATTCCGCCCTAGTTTCCTTCGCATCTCGCGTAAACGAAGAGAGAGCGAGGAGGGAGATCTCTATTATCCCGAAACGTCGCCGTTTCGCGACGAGAGAGTCGTCTCTCCCCTCCGTCCGAGTGCAAAGCTATTTTCTACCCCGGCTCCGTTGAAAAATGTCCGCGGATACGTATACCGCGACGTATACACGAGCATGAAAGGGGACCTAGGAGAGAACAATAAAGTACCTCGGCCCCATTGTCGATATGAGCTGCAGTTTCTCTCCCCCCCTGCATAAAAATGTCCCTAACGCCGATTGGGCGCTGGCGGGGCCCGGTGCACGCGGCGGTGCGCCTCGCAGCCTACCGGCCAGGTGGTGCGTGCCGACCGTTGGACCTCAAAAAGTGTGTGTGTATGTGTGCGTGCGTGCACGCGTGCCCGCATCCCCCCGTGGCAGCTGACGGCCGACTTTGGGGAAACGCTCCTTCTTTCTTTCTCGGAGCATTAACTTTTTCCGCTGTCGTCTCCCTATATATATACCTGGGGCCCTCGTCGCACGTATTTATATATATATCCGGAGTGCGAGCGCGATTCTCAGCGATATCTGTCCCGACCCACTTATGCGCCTCCTCTCTCAGCTGGGACGCGGAGAGCTAGGCAAAAGAGAGAGGTGCGCGCGCGCGCGCGTACCTACGGGGACTACTCGATGAATGACCCGTGAGAAAAGGCCCGCGCCGCCGCTGCACACACAGTCGGTTTCTCCGGGCGCGCGCGCCGCCACGGTTCTCGTTGTGGGAGAGGAGCTCCGCTGCCGCTGCTGCGCAGTTATCGGTGGAAAGGGTTCGTTGCACCTCTCGGTCTCGTCTAGCGGAGCTCCGCGGATAGAATCTCCCGAGCCGAGGAGAGGAGAACACAAGGAGAGAGACGAGGCTAATTGTGCGCCGGGGCACATCGCCGAGAGATTCCCCCCGCAGTATTTCCCAGGCGATCGCGCGGCGATCCTCCGCGTTTTCTCCCGACAGAAACGGGCCGAATTAATAACAGTGATTCCCCCCGCGCCGATCGAACGTACACACATATATATATACAACCGATTCGTCTTCGGCGGGCGGAGAGAATCGGCGCTCATTAACATCGAACTCTGCACTCCGCGCGGAACAAGGAGAGGAGCAGCCGCTGAGAAAGAGAGAGCAGCAGAGTCGCGCCTTTGTGTTTATACTCGGGCAGGCAGGATATACAGAGAAAGAGCGAGAGAGAGCGCCCGGTGGACGCTCCCTCGCCTCTCTTTCTCCGTGCTCAGCTCCTTGTGTGTGTGTACGCTCGTACGCACGCACACTCTCAGCTTCTGCCGGGGAGAGCCCGCTCGTCGGGCGCTCACAGGCGCGTGCGCTTGTGCGGGTTCTCGGGGCCTCGGAGCGCCCGAGCCAGCTGTGCCGGGGCCAGTCGCTTCGCTGGCTTCGCCCGAGCCACCCGTATTCTCCTCGCTTCGGCTTGGCTCCTGCTTTTACACGGGCGAATATACATATATACGCGTATTCGCCGCCTTTTTTTACGTTCGGCGCGGGGATTTATAAATGGCTCGCGGACTGTTTGTAAACGACGAGGACGACGCCAGCGCCACCTTCTGATACCCGGGCCCCCTCTGGCCCCTTAAGCCTCGAGAGCGCAGAGTGTCGAGGCAAATTTGAAAAAAGTCGGCCGGGCGTCCGTGCGTAACGATGTCGCTCTCGTCCTGTCCGCCGTCCAGGAGACCGATGACCATCGGCAGGGCCACGAGAGTCGCTCGGCTGCGACTCTCGAGCGGGGCTGACAGCGGTACCAATGTCACTGGTGAGTGAACTAAGAGGCTTACTTTTCTGGGGACGCGCGGTTCTCCGGCCGGAAAACAAAAAAAGTCAGGGGTGGGGGGGACGTTTCGGTTGACTTTCTTATCTTATCGCGTCCTGTTGCGCGGTGATGTAATTTGCCGATTTTAAACTCGTGCGAACGAGAGTATTAACGCTTTTGGAGAGAAGGGGTTTTCATCGATGGGTGATTGTTGTTGTTGTTTACAAGTGCTTTTAAAAGCGCAATATTTCGACTGGAATTTCAATTGACTGGCTTTTTTTTTTAATTGCTAGGCAAAGTTTTTCGCCGAGCGCCGGCATGTACTGTTTACCTGCCTACGCACCGTTGCATAATCACGTACGGAGATCCCTTGATAGATAGAGAAAAACAAAGTGAGAGAAGGGAACGAAAATAACAAAGAGGAATGAGAGAGAGAGGGAGACAACGATAGGTCTTGGTTTCTTTTTACTTGCAGAGGTATAAAAGTGCAAAGTAACGAATGCTGCATTGATAAACAATTCAATCACACCTTGCTAATAGTTAAAGTTGCGAAATGAAATACTAAAAATTACTTCTAGTTTTCTATAGCTATATAAATTATTTACTTGAAATTATTTTTTACCCCCTTTAGAAACGCTCGAAATTAAAGAATCAAGGGAAACAGGCCCCCGCTTTATATTAATCAGAAAACCCAGTATACTTCATAAAAGAGAATTAGAAGAGTATTTACGATGCCTGGATTTCAAGGGCATTCCTCAACCCGCGTACTCCTCGTTATTTTCCCTCAAGGGGTCGCGTGCTCGCGCGTCAGGAATGGGGAAGGGGGGGAGGGAGGGGGGACAAAGAAAAAAAATCCTCGCAGTAATAGGTGAAAGAACAAGGTTTCCACCGTGAGAGCGCGTCGGTCGTTACTTGGAAAATGCGCGCCCTCCCCCCCCCCCCCCACCCCAGTTTATTTTTTAAAAAGTTAACTAATTCCGACTGCTGATAATTAATCTCGCCAATCGTCCATTTACGAATTACTCGCGCTATTTTTCCACTCGGCGAGGCAAAATGATGGCTTTGTCTACCCGAGGAGAATCGAAAGTATATAGTTGTATGTAGGAAGGCTTTCGTCAAGCGGTAAGAAATCTGTGCCGCGGGTTTCCCACGAGAGCTCTAAAACTGCTAGTCTATATATATATATACACCTTCCTCGCGAGTATCGCCGCTCACTTACCGAGGCGCCGCGCGCTCTCTTTATATCGAAGAGAGAATCCGAGGCGAGGAATCGACTCGCTCTCGAGACTTTGGCGCGAATAAAGAAAGCGATTGATTAGCGGAATGACGAGGTAACAATGCGACCCGTTCTCCCTGTCCCTCGCGCTCTGGAACGCACGGCGCACACCGCTCTTGCGCAACTACATCTAGCCTCGCTATTAGACTTTTTTCTCGCTCGGTAATCTCGAACGCGGCGAGGAGTGGCCTTCAATGTCAACGTACTTGCGACAGTCAGCGGTCCGCCGGCTGACTCATTTGATCGAACGCCCGACTGATTAGCTGGGAAAAAGTAACGGTGCCCCGCGATGCACCGACGCAACAAAGAGAACTGACCCCCCCGAAGACGCGTGACGCGCCAAAACCGACGACGAGAGAGAGAGAGAGCCCGCGTCGCCGGAAGATGTAAATACGCGCTCGGAGAGAGAGACAGAGAGAGCACGTGCGACTCGCGGGCACGTGCGGAGCCGCGATCGTTTATTCTCGGCGACGCGGGGATGTATTTTCGTTCGGGAGAGGAAGGAGAGTCCGTCGCTGCAGCAGCCGCCGTCGTCTCCCATAACTCGAGCCTCGTCTAAATCCGCGCGCGCGCCGCCGCCGCCGCCGCGCACTTTTGAAAATAGGCCTCTCGGAGCTCTCCTCGGATTATAAAGACGAGCTCCGGAACCGAGGATCAAATCCGACGGGAGGTGGGGGGGAGGAGGAGGCAATAACCGAGAGAGGAGTCTCGGCTTTCCGCGGCACGAACGAACTGCCGCTACGTCACGGCTGTTCCCACGCCGCGCGTTCTCTCTCTCTTAGCGGCGGGCAAAGAAAGAGAGGAGCAACCTCCCGGAACGATGGCTCCCCGAGTCGAGTCGGGCCTCGGGCAACACAAAGCCAGAGCGAGAGAGAGAAGGCATGCTAAGTCGCGAGAATGCGGGAGCGGCCATCAATCGCTCCCAGGCGTAAAGAGAGCGTCCTGCGGTTTCCGGGCAGCTTCCGCCGTCGCGGAGCCGACAAAGACCCCGTATCTTTCCCAGGCACGACAGTGTCCCACCCGAGCCGAGCTTCGATTTCGCAATCTCATCTTTGCTTTTTCCTCTTGTGTTACAGCGCCGAGATCCTCGAACGCTGGTACCAACAACCTGCCGCCGCTGACCTTCCACCAGGTTCACGGCGAGAACATCAGACTATGCAACGGCAACACCATCGCCAGGAGGCACGAGAGCTTCTGCAAAGGCGTGACCTTCAGTGCCCGGCCGGTGCGCGTCGGTGAAAAGGTGAGGAACCGCTCCTTTTATCTCTAAGATCGCAGCTCTTAAAGGCGCAAAGAACTTTCTCTAACGGTATATTCCTTATATTTCGTAGGTTTGCGTCAAGTTCCTGGAGATCTCCGACAATTGGAGCGGCGTCATTCGCTTCGGCTTCACCAGCAACGACCCCGTGAACCTGCGCAGCGGCCTGCCCCGCTACGCTTGTCCGGACCTCACAAACAAGCCAGGCTACTGGGCGAAGGCGCTCGCCGAGCGATTCGCCGAGCGTGACAGCGTGCTTTTTTACTACGTCACCTCGGCGGGAGACGTACACTTCGGCGTCAACGGCGAGGAGAAGGGCGTCTTCTTCAGCGGCGTCGAGACGCGCAGCCCCCTCTGGGCGATAATCGACGTCTACGGCAACAGCACCGCCATCGAGTACGTCGACCCCAACAGGCAGCACTTCAACAACGTCCGCCGCAGCGCCGAGCACAGCAACGAGGACAACGCCCAGCACAGCAGGCACGCCGCCCTCGACGACGCGAGCAACCTCGGCCGCGACCTCGACCGCATCATCGTCCCCTCCCTCCAGACCGTCAGTCTGCACCAGGAGCCCGACGTCGATTTGCCCGGTCTGCGCTTCCAGCCCAGCGGTCTCATCTTCTCTCCGCTGCCGTTCCACCCGACCCGCGGCCGCAACATCCGCTTCAGCAACCAGCAGTGCGTAGCGACTCGCAGCGACACCGAGTTCTGCCACGGCTACTCGTTCACCGGCCGGCCGCTCGTCCTCGGCGAGCGCCTCGTCGTCCAGATCCTGGCCACTGAGCCCATGTACGTCGGCGCCCTCGCCCTCGGCCTGACCTCCTGCGACCCGGCCAACCTCACCGCCGAGGACCTGCCCGACGACAGCGACCTCCTCCTCGACAGGCCCGAGTACTGGGTCGTCTCCAAGGACGTGGCCTCGAGCCCCCAGCCCGGCGACGAGATCGCCTTCACCGTCACCCACTTCGGCGAGGTTCAAATGAGCAAGAACGGCGGCCCGGCCAGCGTCGTCATGCACGTCGACCAGAGCCTCCAGCTCTGGGCCTTCGTCGACGTCTACGGCAGGACACAGCGTGTGCGCATGCTGGCAGGCCGACCACCCGGCTCGCCGTCCAGGCAGCGCCAGTCGGCCGTAGCCGCCCAGCCCCAGTCCGAGCTCGCGCGCTTCTCCGAGATGGTGCAGTTCAAACCCGCCGCCGGCGGTGGCACCGTCCTCGTCGTGAATCTGCCGCCCCAGGGCACGTACCCACCCGCCACGACGCAGTCGCAGTCCCAACCCCAGTCGCAGCAGCAGCAGCAGCCCCTCTACGCCTCGAGCTCGACGTCAGCGGCGGCGGCAGCGGCAGCCCTCCGGGCACCGGCCAGGCAAGCCTCGCCGACCGTCGCCAGCGGCACCCTCGCCTCCACCGGCTCCTCCACCTACGTCGAGCCCGTAAGCTACCAGAGCATCGAGCCCGCGGCCTCGAGCTCGCACCTGCAGCAGTGGAGCGAGGGCCTGCAGCCGACGCCCGGCCAGCCCAGCGAGTGCTCGATCTGCTACGAGCGCGGCATCGACAGCGTGCTCTACATGTGCGGTCACATGTGCATGTGCTACACATGCGCGCTCCAGCAGTGGCGGGGCAAGGGCGGCGGCCACTGCCCGCTCTGCCGGGCGCCCATTCGCGACGTCATACGCATCTACAGATCCTGAAGCGCAGGGGGCCGCTGCCCTCGGCGCGCCGACTGCGAGCTGTGCCAGAACCGTTGAATTTTTTTGTTTTTTTTTTAAACGCCTGTCACCGGGCTACACTGCCTTTGGACCCTCTTTTCTTGCTCTTTTATACGATAGATCTATGTATATTACAAGCTTCAACGACTTTACGCTGCCGTCTTATTGAGAGTGTTTTATTATATATATAGTACGTGTAATAAATATAGATATTAAATTAGCGTAGAGATTGGACCAAGATTTGATCTTGGTGGGTCTGTCGAATTTCGAAGTGAAGGCAGAGGAAGCTGAGGATTACGGCGTTTGTTGAAGGTACTGCTCGCGAGTTATTGCGTCGACGAGAGAGACTATATTCCGCGTATGCACAGCTTCATGTTTTACGGACGCGCATTTTGCATTAACCAAAGAGATTCTGCATGACAAATTGTTTGGGACTCCGAAGTGCCAAAGGAAACAGAGAAGCAAAAGCAAAATGTTAGAATGGCTCGAGGTAGCAAATTAGTGAGACTCGTGAAGCGAGAGGAGATAAAAAAAATGATGCGCTTTATGAAAGAAAGAATAAAGCATTTCGCGCTTTTATCCTATTGAGCCGTTTTATTTTCCTAAATAATCGAGGCTCTTTCCTGCGTGAAAGGCCGTGCCTTAAAAATAAAAAAATGCGCAAACCTGGTGTAAACGATAGAAAAAGATGAAAGATTTAAAATGAAAACAAACAACTATAAAACAGACGCACAGAATCGAATTTTTACTTAAGCATTTCATTGCAACCGAAACATATTGAAAGAAAAGAAGGTAGATATTGCCCATGCAGAAAAACTACGGTCTCATGCAGATAAAAGGAAAATGAAGAAAGGAAATGATGAGAAAATCGCGCAATAAATGCAGTAGTGAAATCTCTAGTCCAGCGAGTGGCAGCCGCGCCTTTGTATGTCTGCCAATCCAAAAAATGAAAATTTTTGTTTTTGATATGTGTATTTTAGAGGGAGAGAAATTTTATAGAACAAAATATCGCGTCTTTTCTATTGTAACAGAGTGAAAGTTCATGTTGAAAATGTTTTGTTATTAAATGTACGTATTAAGTATGAATGACTACGTATGAAAATTATTCCTAAAGAAAATACTTGTTCCGATTTCATTTGTTTAGTTAATTAAGGGGGTTTTATTCAGTCAATTGCGAAAGGTAGAACGAAAGTATATGCGTAATAATATTTACAATGTAGCTAATATTCATTATTGTCATTAACACCTATTATTGATTACTTATTATTGTATATTATTAACAATCGATATAAATTTGCGAACTGTATTGTAATGATTTTAACTTAAGTAGGCATGTCTGATCGCATTTTAAATTTTTACTTAAGTAAAAATTTTTTAACGCAAAAATAAATTCATGCACTTTTAAATATTGCTCATATTCTTTTGCTTCTTTCGACCTGTATCCTGAATTTATTTCTTTTCTTATTTAATCGGGGTTTTTTATGCTTGTAAATACTATTTTATTAATGTAAACCGAAGAATAATTTTATAGCTGTACATTTCAATTTGATAAAGAAACAATGAATAAAGCAATTGTGGAATGACCTTTTAAACTACATTTAAAGTACTTTATTCAAATGAAAACTTTACGAATTATTTTTGCTTCAAATGTATGCATCATCAATGTATAATGCAAATTGTATTTTTTTAAGATTCTGCTTTGGGATAAAAAGAAGTCAATCTCAATCTTCAATTAAAATAGGCACTATTTTCATTGTGCGAAACAGAAAAAAGAAATAATTAGACTTCTAAATTTTGTTCAGTTCGTGCACGTAATAAGTGCTGTATTCAAATTAAAACAGATAACTCAATCGTACAAGAATGCTTTTGAAGAGTTCGATTGTACTAAAAAATGTATTCACTATTTTTACTAAATATTAAATAATAGTAAATCAATAAAACATAAATACGAAGCAATATTGTACTTTTTCCATATTTGCAGACAATTTTTTAAATATTTGACGATTTCGGTGATGTAAGTTTATACATATTGTAATATAAAACTAAAAAATAATAGAAATAAAAACTAGAATTAAACCAATAATTTGTTTTTATTCAATAATGCTCTCTTTGTCCCTTAATTGTACAAAGCGTGTTATTTTGAATTAAATTTACGATGCATGTGGCTTTTTCAATTAAAATTCACACAAATGTGACATTCTATTGATAAAAATAACGTAAATGTGACAAAAAATGTTATTTTTTAAATCAAAGCAATAAATACGTGTTGGGTCAAAATAAAAAGGAATGTCACATTTTTATTAAAAATAAGCGACTCCAGGTAACATTTGCGAAAAATCGTATTTTTTAAGTAAACAGTACTTTTCGTACCGAAGCTGTAGCATAAAAATTTACACGCGAGGCTGAAAAGTTTTACGGCATGGGTGGATAATAATTAAATCTAAGTCATTATTACATGCAAAGATGTGGAAAGTATCGTACTGCTAAAATCTGAAAATCTCCATTCTTATTTATAAATACTTGAGTACGACCGGCTTTGACGCCTAGACGCAATAAATTACGGAGCAGTACATCTGGATCTTGTCGTCAGCGACTATAATGTAGATCAACGCCGAGAGTATAACCAATTTTAACGCGCAAGAATTATTTTTGACATTGACTAGCTGCACATGTTTAAGGAAGACCGAAATGGAGACTTGTATATATTTTGGCCAACGCGAAAAACGGACTTATTAAAAAATCAGATATTATGACGAAATAAAATGTTTCCTTATAAAAACAGACCAACTTTGAATGCATACATTATGTATAAATCAAGTTCCTAGATTATCTCTCTAAATTTTTTATTGACATCCTTGAAATTAATCCAGGTATTCGTATTAGTATTATATGTGAAATTTTGCTATTTTTGGCGATCAACTTTGAAGCACTTTCAAAAACTAAAAAAATTCATTTTTAAAGGTATTTTTGAAAAAAATTGTTTATAAATTGAGAAATATACCTTATACCTCCTTAAACAGAATTAAGGATAATAATTATCACTTGAGTGTGCGAAAGAAGGAAACAATTTAGCATAATCCAGGCATTTCAGGAAGATAAAGAGACATGACTTCTTCAGTGAAAAAAATTCTTATCAAGCGTCCTTCATACTAATGTTTTAACTAAATAGATGGTTAAAACATTATTATTGCAATACGAATTTAGAGAAAAATCTAATTATAATAAAAATTAAAATCTATTACAATTTTTTTAATAGTAAGAAATTTGAATTTTTACGGTAATTATAAGAACAAAAAAATTGGTAGCATCAATTATTTTTATACTACAGCTTACTATTTAAAACTGTAGGAAAGCGAGTAGACAATTCATTGGTTAGTCACGGAAGGTCACATCAACGAAATCAATAACAGGGACTCGCTCCTCTAGTAAATTCAGGAGAAAATAATGCCGACCGAAAATATACATTAGCTGTCTATGTTTTGGTAGTAACAGTATTCGTTAATAAAGGCAAATTTTTACCCAAAAAATCGTAACTTTACTTAATCGAATAAACCCATCCGTCGCCGACAAAAGAATACAAGGTCCCAAAGTCGACGGTCAGTTCACGAGAGAATGAACACACGTGAAACGTAACATTCCCGCGTTTCAGAGAAACGATTGAAGCATTCATACCAGCATTTCAAAAGAAGTCTCACGTATTTCCACTGGTAAACGGGGCCCGGTTGCAATGCATTCGTGACCAGTCATATTTAACGTTAAAATAGTTTTCTTTCGAGTTTCTAAAAAAAACTTATGAAATCCTTTTAATACTTGCCGTTTCAAAGAGGTTGAAAATTAAGCGTTGTATAGATTTTTTGCCTCGAATAATGGCGTTTAACGTTGGCGAAAACTTTCACCGTGCCAAACGTATATTATGATTATTATGTTTAGAAATTATATGGAATTTATAAATTGAAGAATCCAGTGGCCGAATATAGTGATAAAATACGTTTCATTTTTCAAAAAAGGGAGTCACTATTAGAAATATTTCAATTGTTAGAAATTTTCCCATTTATCTCATTTGAAGAAAAAGTAGAAAAACCGTATTCGAAAGACCCGCGTGTTTCCTGAAAAAAAAGAGTTTTTGTGATTTTTGGAATCGTTAAAGTGAAATATTGCTCGTTAAAGGAATTTAAATAATTCATGCGTCATTTTCAGATAAATTTTGTAAATTAGGCCGAAGAAAAGAAAGCTTTATCGTTACATTTGAATTCCGAAACAATAAATATTATGGTGCAAACAAGGAGAAAGAGTAAGCATAAGTTAATATAATTAGTCGGAAAATAATAATAGTTCTAGAAAATACTTGATAAACATGATGATATCAGGAAGAACTTTGAGGTCCTTGGATACTGGTTATTCTTCAAAGCACACAACTTTGAATTAAATAAATCTAACATATACATCATATACTGATATCATTGCCAGTAATTTAAAAATTTCATTACATTGCATGTTAATATTAAATGATAACAGCATCTAGCTAATCGTGAGGTACAAGGTTACGGTACTTTACGAGGCCTGGGTTTACTATTCCTTTTAGTTTTCGGGTCTAAGAACTCGGAACCGGTCGCGCTCGGCGGTCAATGCACAGGGTTGCCGTAAGCGGTTCCAGGAGAACCGCTTTGTGCATTTTATTCTTATGCAATTATATATGATTCGGTAAAAAGGGCTGTAACAAAATTGCACGGATTGAAATAAAATAGCTGTGATCGTAAAAACTATAAGGAAATCGTATTTTGTAATAATAATGATCCGCCGAACCTTCAAGTTGGCAATATTTGTAAAAAAAAGAATTTAACGAGAACATTGTATTCGTACAAAATAATGTTGCTCATTATTTAAATTATCCGAAATAATACTACGTTCTTGCAATAGTTTTCTACATTAATTTTTGCTGACAACTTTTTCTCGGTACGTCCTCGGACTGAATGCGCCTTCTGTCCTGCAACCCTCGAACCACTTGTGTATAAAAGGGACTCTACAGCAATTCCAAATAAAGATCGCTATAAGCTAAGTTACAATATTCTCAAACGATTGGTTCAGTGGGTTCTTGAGATTTTTGCAAACGTACAAACGCGACACAATTACAGGATATTTAGAGGGTGGCGGTTACCACTAATTTGTCGCGTAAAAGCTAAGTGATCGCGAGATACCGACATTACAATTTTCCCAGTCTCTCCCTGCTTTTCTCCTTTATCAGCTTGAGGGCACGAAAATTTTTGACACAAATTTAAAACTGCACCATAGAAAGTTACCAAATCCGGCGATACAAGAACGACGGGCGATACAGCCGCGATCCCACCTGCCCGAGTTATCATCGGCTAGTAAACCACTCAGGTTCTCCAGCAACGGGAGAGCAGCCCATTCCGGTCGCCCCCGAAAAGATGTCGCCCCGATGCGCAGTCGCGCGCCAAGCACCCTCCGTTCATTGGCCGATTCAAACTGAATGGGCGTAGCGGAGCGATATGAGTGTGCGGGCCCTGAGCTCTCCCGTCGTCCCCGCTGCTCGGCCGGCCGGCTGCCGCGGCAGTAGCGTTCCGTGCACGATTGCGCTCGTGCCGCGTTGTATACGAGGACGGCGACTCGCGAGCGAGCGCCGGGGCATGGGAAGAGGGGTTAGAGGCGGCGCGCGTGGGTGTTGTTGTTTGTGTTTCCGAAATTTCGAGCGATGCGCCCGCTGAGGTGACATCGGCCGAGGAGAGGCCCTTCCCCCAGGCGCGTACGATATCCTCCGATGTACGTCTCGGGAGCGTGTCGTCGCGAGTGATGTATGTTATACTTAGTGTGTCACGAGCGGCCATTCCGTCGCGAGAGAAACGGCTCGTGGTTCGCGCGGCACCGAGGAATCATGGCTCGGGGAGCCGATATGCGTCCACCTCCTCCTCGCGATCACGTCCCACCGAGGGAAGAATGAGCGCGCGGCGATCTTGAATCGCACCCATTGATAAAAGGCTACGAAGAAGCAGCAGCAGCAGCAGCAGCAGCATCGAGATGCCGTTCGTGACGCGGAAAGTGGAGCCGCGCTTCGTGTGCCGAGGCCACATGCCCAAGACGGCGGGAGCGGCGCGCGACTGGCCCGTCGGCGCCGAGCTCGAGGCGGTGGCGAACGGCGCCCTCACCGCCTCGCTCAAGCAGCTGGCCTCGCTCCTCGTCGCCGCGGAGGACATCTTTGCCGAGCTGACCGCCGAGCTCGCCGGCATCGCCGATCGGAGCGGCAGGCTGAGGAGCAGGCTCGACGGGATCGAGGAGAGGCTCGTCGCCCAAGATCCCAAGAAGATACCAGTCCGTGAGTTTATTGCTTTTTGAGGAGCTGCGCGTGCTTGAGATGTAGCGGTGTGTCGCGCGCTCGTTGAGCGAGGCTGATGTGCGCCGAGGGGAGGATGGGCTTGGGGGATTTGGCGAAGTACAAAATCTGCGTTATTTTTTTGAACGATTTTGTTTGCAATGTGGATTTAACGTTTTATGCGTTCATGTACACAGTGCTGAGAGAATTTTCTGCGTTTTATAATCTTATCTTTTGAAAACGATATCTTTAGGCAGGTGTAAAGGGGATAAAATCGTCGTTATCTTGCTTTAAATTGGTTCCATCGCTTTCTAGTTTAAAACGCTCTTCGAGTGAAAAATAATGCCGCGAAAGAAACTTTACGGGAAATCCGGTCAAATTGGGTCTTATCTCACGTAAAAAATTAATCCAATTTTGATTAGTAAACAGGTTCTTTAAATGCGAGGCGTTTTTACTTTAAACTAATACCTAAATTAGACTATTTGCATAAAACGTGATTAAAATAAAATATTTACGCGCAAAAGTGATAAAGGACTGCAATGCTTTAGTTTTTTATCGTTTCAACGTAATAATGGAAAGTAAAACGGGCAAGTCTCGAATTCTATTGAAAGAGAAACGCGCACGACAATTATTCTACTTGGAAATTCTCTTGTTATCTCGCTTTTATTTTTATTTATTTTTATTATTTTCACTCTGTTAAAATTTTAAAATTACATCCCCGATAACAGAAATGCAAACAAACATTCACAGGTAGTATATTGTAAATTTCATCTCGGCAACTCTAATGAAATTATACCTTTGGTTTACCTTGCGAATCATATAAGGCAATATCTGGAAACTGTGAGAAAAAATGTTTCACTAAACCGATACGTTTCATGCGACCGAACAAGGAAGTATTCATGTTTTGTTTCTAGGTTCTCGTGACTGACGATTTCTTGTTTATGGCTATAAAATCGTTTTCATTTCCACGAGGAATGTGCACCCCCATTACAATAGAGTTATCATTATGTGCAGATTAATTATATAAAAGTTTAAAAGTGACAAAAAAAATGAAGAAATAATTAAATTAAAAAATGTATTAATAATAATGATCAAACTATCTAATTTTGTCGCTTTTTATCGTTAAAACTACCTGACTCGATATCAGTGTTGTTCAGCACTTACGTCTTTGAAGTGCACAATTAGAGCCCGCGAATTTACTAGCTGAATCGATACTTAAAGCGCGAAACGCGATACAAAGAAAGCAAAAAACTGCACCCTTATAAGGTTTACATATACCAAGCAGAATTTACAGACATTTATTTTAAACAATAAACTTAATTTACAATGAAAAATCATTAAACGCCCAACAGAACGGCTGATTCTTAAAAAGATAAACATTTTCTTGGAAACGAATTCGGATGGTAATTTTACAAAGTAAATACCGTAATGAAAACTACTTTGTTAGCCAAAAAAAAAACCAGTGCGTATACGATAACGGGATTGCGACGCGGTGTATAAACAGCTTTAACTAATTTGCATGTGCGGGTTAATTAAATATTTCTCTTGCTTGCGTGCACAAGCTAGAAGAAAATATTTTAACTTACTTCTTATTACTTTCTCTGTATAATTCTTGTTTTTCGAGCAACTGGTGCTATTCTTTTTTTTTTACGCACAACTATAAAAGTTTCCTTTGTTTTGCATTTTTATTCAAGTCCAAGATTGGCTAATCACTCATTTTCGCCCTTTTAAGGATGATTATATGCGCGAGAAAGAGAAATTTAACAAAGAAAACAGAAGAAAGAAGCGAGTCAGAAAAGACACAAAAGGAAGTTGACGTTTGGATTTCTATTTTTGTTGTTCAATAACGGCGTTACGAAAATTTAATAAAAATCTACTCAACGAAGGCTCGCAAAACAAAAAATCACGCTAGAAAAAAAAAACCATCAAAATTATAAACAGACAATGAATAAGTCGCAGAGCAAAAGAATATATCTCCTCTAAGGCTTCCATTGGCAAACAGCTGAGGCTTCTCTTTTCCCCCCTCTCTCTCTCTCTCTCGCCTGCACCACGGAATTCTATCCCAGGGGTGTCCAGTTTGAGGGTCGCACCGAACCTTTTCTCTCTCGCTCGCGCGTGCACTAAGGAAACGCTCCTCTCAAACGTCCCTTATGCGCGCGGAGCAGCTGACTCAGGTACTCCGGGGGGATTTTTACAACTTCGTTATACAGAAACAGAGGGAAGATTGTGCTCGGTGCACCAAAGTCATAATAACTGCGTGCTCGAGAGAATGCGTCAGAGGTCGGTGGGTAATTAAAATGCCGATAGTTCGTCGATGAAGGCCTTCTCTCTTTTTTCTTTCTGCGCTTGTAATTCGATATGTTTATGAAGAAAGCTGTTTTAAAGGAGAAAGAGTTCTCACAGAGCTCTTAATCTCGTATCGGACGAGGAATTTTCAAAGTATTACAGTCGACAACGAGGGCGGCCTAGATTTTTTTCGAGAAACGAGAATAACTTAAGATTTGATATGCGAAAGAAAGTCACGCGACACCTGTGTTGGCGCGATTTTTTAAATGGCCTCGTTTAACCTCGAACGCTATTTTCTTTTATATAGCGACTTCGGAAGTTGGTAATTATTGGAAGTGGCCTCGGAATAATTTTTATAAAACGAATGAACGGTTTCTTCATCCTCTTCCCGGTAACTTGTTGACGGTGGCGTGTATATTTTATTTTACTTTTTTGAAAAAAAATTTGTTGCCTCGTCATCTGCTGCAAATGATTAGGATGTGGATGGAAGGTTTTCTGTTTCTGTTTTGTTTCACATTCAGCTCAGCGCGTACAATAGTAATGCGAAATTTAAATCTTTTATCACTCTATAATCTTTCATTATGTAAAAGACTGGTTTTTACGTAATCACTGGATTTTGCAAGTTTTTATAACAAGTCGGAGTGCCGACTGTGTAAAAAAAATAAAGAATACATTATGAATCATCGTTATTCTTCTTAAGTAAACAAAATTAAAATATCATTATTTGATCCAGACTGCATCTAATAAAGAAATTATTTTTCACTCGCATATTTATGAAATAGCTGACCGAAAATCCAAGGATTCATAAAGGAATTATTACGTTGCTGGTCATTTAACACCAGAATCCGAAGCGTCAACTTTGAAGCACATTAGCCGCACGCGATATTATCGCCAGTTTCCTAATTACTGTCGAAAGTATCCTAACACTTACATCTATTTCGTACCTCATTGAAGAGTATTCGAATGTGAAGCAACTGTTGCATTAAAATAATAGTACATTATACATGTAAATTAACAAAAATTAAATGAAATTATATAATGTTATGAAATAAACGCGGAGGAGGACGAGAAAAAAAAGAGGCACCGGACTTACCTCGGCTGGAAATCGATGCCTATGCACTTCTCTTCTCAATCGCTTCCTCCTCTTATCGTCTACGGGATGACGCCTCGAAATCGGACCCCTTAAATGCGTCGTCCCGTGCCAATAAACATAAGTTTAACAAACTTGAAAGACGTGGCTTTTTCTGAGGGCAGCCCAGCTAGTACAAAATGTCTTCTTGATAACTTAAAGATTTCTTTAAGACAAAAATTTGCCTTAAAGTTGTCTTTCAGAAATCTTTAAGGCATCGGTGCTAGCAGGGAGACTCTCCAAAGGTGACTAATGTTTCCTCTAATGGAGCTAGATTAGTACAAAGGGACTCTGTGAAGGTATTATCTCATTATTTACTGTTTCAATTTCTAGTATATTTAAGATAATATTTATTGAATTAACTTCTTGTGATACCTTAAGAAAAGAGGATTTTATGAAAAGGAAACTATTGTTTCTTTACGCTGTATGTAATCAAAATATTTCAATTGCAGAAATAATATATTCAATACGATTAGATTTAAGTTATAGATTGCCGATTTTTACAAATGCATTTATAGGTAATTTCATTACGACTGCAGGTATTAGAATTGTCAAATAATTTAATAAAAACTCTTGCTGGGTTAGTAAAGAAATAAACAAACACTTTATTCACAGAACTACAGGCATTTTTCTTCTTTCCTTCTTCAATCGATATGCATCCAAATTTTTTTTGCGTTAGGGAATTTCTCAATTTTCTAAATGTATGTGTGAACCAGGAAGTGGGATAGGCGAACTCGCGCCCAAAAACGTTTAGTTTCTCGATCTACAATTTAAATTACAACACAAAACACAGCTGTTTGTTGGCGCGAAGCCGCACGCTTTATTAATTCAGGCGTTCCCGACAGCTCGACTGCCTCCAGTTTTCGAATTAAAATTAAGAATCCTTATCCTACGTGCACATCGATGCCAAGGGTAGACGACATGAATACCGCGCCGCCTCGCCGTGTCCAAAATTAACCCGAATTGCTTCTCCGAAAGTGTTTTCCCCGGTGGCCCTGCCAACGGAATCGCCCACGCTTCCCGAGCACTTCCTCCTGCTCCCCTTTTCTCCGGCTATATACCTGCGCTCTCTCCGCTCCTCGAAAATCCAAGGAATTTTCGCCGCGTCAACCATTATCGGCTCTCTCGTTGCAGCATCTTTGTTTATCGCGATTCTACCTGCTTCCTTAAGGAACCTGCGAGGGCCGCCTGCCGCCGCGGGCCTTTTCGATAATCTCGCTGCCTGCTACCGCACAGCTCTCTCTCTCTCTGCCCTTAGCTCCTTTATACGGCGCGTACGCCGGTGGGCGTGCATTTCTTCTTTCGCCTTTCTATTCGCCTGGCGCGCCGCGGTGACCTCCTCCTCTTGGCTCTCGGCGCTTAAACTCCTCGGGAGAGAGAGCCGCACGCATTTTCTCTCTCTCGCGCGCGGAGGCTTATATTCGTTTTAAAACCGATGCTTTAGCGCGAATTCTTCCTCTCCGCATTTTTGACCTTGACCAGGCCGCCGGCGGCCGACGACGTCGTTTCTCTCTCCTGATGCCTGTCGAGGGAGACTTGGAGACGCAGCGGCGGCGGCCGCCGCTCTCGACGAGGCTGACTTTACCTCTCTCTAAGTTCAGCCGTCTCTCTAAATAGCGTTTCCTGTCTGACTGCTTCTTGCTGCGACTCTCGGGCTGGTCAACTTCTTAGCTACGCTGGCTGGCTCTGCCGAGACGCTCTCGGCGAGAGAGAGAGAGAGAGAGAGCGTCTCTCTCGCTCTTCTCCGCGCTCTTCCAGAGTTGAAGATCGCCCGAGCGTCTTTAGTTACCAACGCAGAACTTTTCGAACGTTCGCTCCTCTTTGCTCCCCCTGGAGCTTCGCCGTAATTGTGCGCGAACTGTCTGTCTCCCGCGCGGAATGTCGACTACTACGACGAGTGGCCTCTTCGTCTCGCTCTTGAAGTTAGTACTCACTGCGCTTCGCGCTGGCCTCCATTCCGTTCGCCGGCTCTTCGTTTGTCCAATTTTCCGCCGCCCGTCCTAATCCAGCTTCGGCGTTAATCACACTTAACTCCGTTACCCGGAGCATCTTCGCTCCGCGGTAAACAACTCCATCAATCGTTGCTCCACCCTCTCACGACTCTCCGTCTTCCTCCGCGCCGTGCACACACCACTTCCAGCTTTCTCCGTCCCGGGTGAGTCTCCCCCCCCCTTCCCCCCCGAAACTGGATGGAAATGAGGAAGCGGGCAGAGGAACTTGTAATTAAAGCCAGTCGGCTTTTCTCGACGTAAACTCCGAAAGTCCTATTCTGACTCTCGGATTACTGCACAGATGTTGGCGCGAAGCCGTTTTGCAAAGGAGTTCCGGACGCCTCGCCGAAGCTTTGACTCGATACCACCGGCGAGCCGTGCAGTCCCTTTATTTGCCCTTTTTTTATTACCGGTTTTTACGGACGTTCTCTTTTCGGTTTTACGGACGTCGGGCTGACGTGGGCAGGCGCGACCTTCTGTCTCTACCTCCCTCTCTTGCCCGCTCGTCAAATTCCGCGTGTATTTATAAACAAATATGTTGTGACAATGGATAACAATGCGCTCGGTGTAAAATGCATAACAGATTTATTTCTTACCACGACCTGATACTAAACGAAAAGAAATTATCAATGAAAAAGGGGCGATCGTCCAGATATAAGAATAAATTCCGAAAACTTAAAATTGTTTTCAATAAAAACCTTATTATTTTTACGTAACTCGTTATTTACCCCCTCGTCGCGTCCGTCCGCAAAGTGTGATCACGAGAGCGTGTAATTATCCGAGCGCCGGGCGAGAGAGAGAGCGGCCTAATGTCAATAAGTTTTTCGGTTATAAGCCGGTGAGAGAGAGAGAGGCAGCACGAGGGAAACAGAATGAAGTGTTATCCGGTTGTGCGCCGCGCGCTGACGCCCCGTAGTGTGCGTTGCGTGCACATGTATATATACACACGGGGACCCGACAAGAGCGAGGAAGACAGCTGCCGATGCCCGCGAGCGGGCCGAGCGAAACCGAGAGGAAAAGAGCGAGAGAGAGAGAGATGCGGGCCGAGTCTATAGAAACGACCCTCCTTGCTCGAGATGTAGGTTGGGTTACGGTGGAACCATGATGTGACTAGAGTTTCATTGTAAAAGCGAACATCCTTCAGTCGCCAATTCGAAATAAACGTTACCTTTGGATTTGTTTACGGTCTGCGTTTGCGCTTAAATTTATCATTTCGTAATAAAAAATAATTTAAAAAATAAATTAATTAAACGAGATCTTTTTTGTTATTGATGTGTATAATTATAATTTTTACTGTATAAATATATAACGTGATTGTAGATAGTTTTGGCATATTTTTAAGTAGTTGTTTACAAAAGGATAAAATACAGTACAAAATACAATTACAACATTAATTGTACTTGGTAGGTCCTAACTTTTCATTGAGTTCTGTTTGCAATCGGGCCGTCCCTCGGTTTTTGTAACGTCACGTCAAGAAACCGCCTCTCTTCAATTCACAAGCGAGGTCAGGGTTTTGGAAAGGTAGACCTCAAGCGGATGGGATTAAAAAGAAAATAAAATTTCGAGACTGTTTTAAGCTTTACAATGTTAGTTAACATTGCTAAGTGAAAAATATTTCATTCGATAGCTAATAAATATTTCCAGAAAAAAAATTGGTAAAAAAAAAAATCTCAAATATAATTTAAATATACTTTTACAATTTTGACGTTCCGTGAGAAACTCATATTCGCATCATCTCTGACTTGGTACTTCGTCACACTACTCGTGACATTTCTTGTAATTAAGGTATGACTGCGTTTATAAGCTATGCGAGGAAAATATTCGTTATACTTATATCCACGGTTTGAATTTCGGCGTTCATCCTGTTGCGGCTTAGGGAGTAACAATGACTAGATTTTTTTAGGAAGTCTGTTCCAAGCCATATGGCGTAAAAATTTCACGTTTATCTAAAATTCAGTTAAAAGTTTTTGTCGAACGGAAATTCACCTAAACTCGATACGAACGTTTACGAAGAAACTTTTGCAAACTTCCCATTTCAACAATTTAGCAAACATTAATTATAATTTATAGTTCGGATATCCTATTTATTGTCGTATCTGCATATATTCTTATGGAATGCTTAGTGCACCGTTGTGTACAGGTGTCAAAATCCACCTCGCCCAATTTCCAGGTATGCCGAGTCGTTGATTATTAAGTCCAGGTGGCGTCACTCCTTAGTTTTTCGAGTCTACTTATTGAAACTTATCAAATTCAATGTCCAACCACTACAACGTTTTCTAAAGCAGACCCTGTCAGAATTCAATATTTAAAAAAAAAATAGATGAACAATACATTAAATATCTATTTGATACATCTGAAATATTTCAGATAAATGTCGCTGCCACGCGGTCGAGTGTTATTTATCATATCGATCAAAAAGATTTTGCGAGGTGCTCCGTCAAGGTGTTACATACCGTACCGCTTTATACACCGTACCGTGCAATCGTACAGATCAAAGGATTTCGTTCGCATCCAGGCGAGGTATATTATCGAGGAATAAAGAGTCATTTATAAATCGTCGGAACCTGCTCGCATTTCTTCATTCTCGGTTCCCATATAGTAACTTTCAAGTTTTTGCCGCGGCATCGAATAGTAAAAGCATCCCGCGGCGCAAGTCGGCGAGAGAAGATATACCGAATAAGGAAATCCTTGACGGACGCCAAGAGACAAGTGTCTTTTCCCTCTCCATTCTCTTTCCTCTGACCGAAGAACTTGGGTTCAGCGAACCTGCACGTCAACTACAAGTAGATTGTTCAAGCTAAAGCTGCGCTTGCTCTTGTTCGGACGATGTACTGTCATTCTAAAGTTATTTAGACGCTACGGTGGAATGAAAAGTTCTGAATATCTTTTGATCAATTAGCGAATGGCGGGGATTTGCAATTTTATGAGCGATGCTGCAACAAATTATTGATTATTATACTTTCACTTTCTGATTTATGTTAATAAATTTCCGTTTCTTCGGATGGCGTATCATTCAAGTATTCATTAAAACGTTTTAAACATTTTTCCCGAAAATTCACCTTTCGCATCGTATTTTATTATTATATTTATATTTTGTATTCAGATTTCATTATTGTAGAAAAGTTTACATGTACCTACATTTTAAATGTATATAGTATTGCTGGACAGTCACATAAGATATGTTACAAAAACTAAGGATGAAACTCAAAACTTTTTCTTAACTTTTCCATTTTATAAGAAAAGTTAAAATCTATTTTCATAAATTTTACACCTTTTTCCTTCTCCTTGAATTTAGACTCATTGTAATTGACATTTTTTTTCTCGGGACTGAGGACGAGTTTAATTCTTAAAGACACGACATTGTGATAATTAGCATCTAAGCACATTAAATTAAAATATTTACTACCAGTAGTTTAATATAACTTTAATAAAAAATAATAAATTTATAAATACGTGCAATAATACTAAAATTGAAAAGACAGAAAGACGCTCTTTTATTGTTTTGGAATGCCAAGGCCGCTGCACGAATTCCATTGATGCAACGCGGTCTTGCGCGCAATTATGGAAATATCGTTCGAAATTAAAGGGATACAAGTAAGACAAGCATTTCAGTTTCTTCTGTTTAAAACTAATTATTCTAGCCCTACTTCAACAAGTAAGCTAGAGCTTATAATTAGAAATTAAAATCAATCAATTAGAAAATCAATAAATAAATAAGTTATTGAAAAATTCGTGTTTAACTCCAGCGTGTTTATAAAAAAGAAAAGCGAAGAAATAGCTCCCAGCTTATACAGAGAGAGAGTACTACAAGAGAGAAGGTGTTCCGGACTATTTTCAGAGCCGCGCTGTAATGACGATATGCAGGAGGCAGCTGCTTAAGCTTAGGAGCCGTCTCTGCCTCGCGGCGTGCATTTGAAGTAAAAGACGAATTTACCGTCTTATCTGCCTTGTTTCTTTATTTCCTTCTTCCGCCGTCTCTCGCGGAGCGCCGCCGCACCGTTAAATTCTAAAATTAAATCTTTTCAAGAGCGTGTTTTTGTTTTCTAATTTACTGGGGTTCCGAGAATTACGCGGACGGATATAGAAGTTTCTTGCTCGTTTCGGGATAAAATTGGGTTTTCCTATTGTGAAAAGTAACTTTTTTCAAAATTTCTAATTTAATTGTACAATTTCATTTGGTTGATTTATTGTGCTGCGCTAAAATTTTCAGTTAATACCGTGTATGGTGTGGATTATAACTATTTTAAAAATGAATAATCGGAAATTTTGTCCAAGTTAGTGATTTTTTTCAATTTGTTTTTTAAGTTCTGATGCAAGACTTATGAGTCCTGTAACAATAATTCATAATTTAAAAACCTTCGCTTATTATTTATAGCTTATGTTTTACGAAAAAACTAATATAATTACTATAATATTTATTACAACTGTAATTAATTGTAATGCAATTATATTTTCGTGTAAATACTACAGAAAAGCGCGAAAAAAGTGTAATTTAACCTTTCAATGCAGTCAATGACAACTCGTGATGATAAACACGTCTTTCACCTAAACACCCATTATGTAGAATTGTATGCGCAGTAGGGTTAATTATAATTTTACTATAGCGGAACTATAATACGTAGTACATACAGTGTCTGCTATAATCATTATTAAAGCTCTTTTGCTTCTTTGAACCTTTCTCCAAAGAGGACCGCGGTGCGGCCACTTTAGTTGGCGCACAAGTGGCTAGCCCGATTCTCTAAAGGTTCGGGGATACTTGAAAATTACTGCTGTAATCAGAATAAAATTGTTCTTTTTGTGTTGATAAAATTAATCAATAACAGTAAAAATATATCCTTTTGTGTATATTTATGTATTAAAATATGTAACGTTGTAAATAATAGATTGAAAACAACTATAATTAATTAATTAAATCTCTGGTGACAATGTATAATATATGTATAATATAGTAATTGTACACGGAGAAAAATAATTTATTTTTTACTGTAAATGTAATATTAAATTTTAAAATACAATCTAGTAATTTTTAATAAATCAGTTTTCTCCGTGTAATTTTAAGAGCTTATAACTTTTGAAAGGTCGAGCATTAGACTGAAGGGATCTGGCTTTCGTCATACTTTTGTAATATAAAGCATACCCCCAAGTTGACCCGCAGATATAAAAATAATACAGCCCGCACATATAACATATAACATCGTACATTCTCTTAATAGTTATCACGAAGTTTTAAAGTATTTCTAGTAAAAGATAGACATACGGCTGCTGCGGTCAATGCACTGGAAGGCAACGTCCTCTCCGGTCTTGCAATTTTTTTCGGATGGCAAATTGTCTTGCGGAGTTTTGCCGACTCTATATAGAGGCAACTTCTTTTCATGATCGTGTTAGCGGCATAAAAATCTGGCTGTGTGCCTTCCGAGGTTTTGCAGACTTTCCGCATTGCGACATCTTTTTGCGCGAATGGCACCGCGTTACGATTCTCTTCGTCTGGCACCGAGTCGGATGGAGCTTCTTATTTTGAAGATTTTTTCAAGTAAAAAATTATTTCAGTGTTATGATATCTGATGGCAAATATTAAAATTCGTTGGTTCGTGGTTTTGTTTGCTGCTCTATTACGTGAAAATGAATAATTCGCAGGTGTTGATAAGACTTTAACGATTTTTTGTTTCAAAAAAAAGCAAAATGTATGGGTACAAAGGAATATTGAGCACTTAAATTTTTCTCATTCTACTCAATATCTCAAACAACGATCTTAATAAACCTATTTATAAACGACTCTTTCTTATTCGTCCAAAAGAAATAAGCAGTCGCGTAGACGTGATCAATAATACTGTAATGTTTCAAGAACCCTGAAATAAAAAGTTCAGTTCTTGGCCCGCGTGATAAAGATATTGTTTTTCGCGACGACGCTATTGTGGCGCAGATTGAAGCCTCTGATGTCACTCCGAACTATTCAAAGATATTGCAAAAAAAATGTTTTTTCCAGTCGATGGATGAAATAATAAATATATCAATTGTAATCTCAAAAAATCTGCCCTTGAAAAAATCTACTAACAGCTTTTACTTCTTCACAAAAGGAAGCTTTGTAATATTAGAAAAAAATGTTTTAAGACATTCTCAGGCGAAACGTAATACTATTTTTAGAAAATTGCCGTGTCGATGTACATATGTGCTTGTACGAGCCTGCGTCTGCCTGTATAGAATGCTATATACCGCAAGATCCACTGAAAGAAATTTGATCTGATACAATTTTTGTTCCTTTATTTTTGCTTTATTTTTGTTCGTTTTTAAGGTTTACGTAAGTAAAAAAATAGTTTTTATAAAAATTATTCGATCAGGAGCAAGCAGGTTTTTTTTTCTATTTTATTTCTATTTTGTGGTAAATTTTCGACTGTATTCCGATAGTATCTGACAAAGTATAAAATTATCAATGAACTTTTTAGCATTTCTAAAATTAATGTAAAACGGGAAACGGCACTTTTTCAGCCCTGTTTTGCCTGCACTAAGTATCACTTTCTCCCACTAGTGAGTATTTCCCACGACAAAAACAGGCGCGAGAAAAACTTGTGGTATAAACGATCAATTTAAATCCTAGAAAAACAAAAAAGGGTATCACAATTTGAAAAATAATTCAATTTTTAAACATATTTTTTATGTACAATACACTTTAAGAAGAAAAATCACAATAGTTTTAATTATTGGGTAACGATATTTGTTACGTAATTTATAATGATGTTATTTACTTGCCGTGTGACTTTCCAATTTTTGCTGTGAACGAACTCTGAAATCGGCATAAATGTGCAACGCATGGCACAACGTAAAAGCGCGTAAGACTACCTAAAAAGGTGCCGTTTTGAAATATGTACTTTTCTGGATACGCTTATACATTCTTACGTTATGTCACGCGTTGCACATTTATGTCAATTTCAGAGTTCACTTCCTTGGTTATCACTGGAAATTTTAAAGTCAGCTCGGTTCGTGTACTTCGCTTACTTTCGCTCGAAACGGGTTCAAGCATATTTCCAATTTTAAATAATATTAAATCAAAGGAAAAATAAAAATTTTCTGCATTACTTCGCAGCGGAATCGGACATCTGTACATTCGCACTGCGGACGGAGCATTTCCACCTGGCGAACGAGCCGGAAAGATGCCTGTTCACGTTGAAGACGCGACCCAAAGCATTGCGGCAGCTTTACGAAGCCGCCGCCACGGTGGCTGTGCGGAGCCTCGACTCTCTCAGGAGGGATCTCAGTACGATAGACTCCATCGACATGTTCCTGTGCACGCCGATTCTCGGAAAGCGCAAGCGCGACCAGAGCCTGGACATCGAGTCACGAGTGGTGAGTTAACGTTGCGTTTATAATTCGAATCTCTGGCCGCGTTATTCCGGCCGATTTTTGTTTTTCAAGTCGGCACGCACCGACGTCATTTTCAAAATATTGGACATTCTTTTGTGGTTTGTTTTTCTTTTATCGTTTACATGCTGCGGAGCATTGGACTTTAATTGCTATTGATACATATTACTGTGGTTTTTTTTAAAGGAAATTCTTATGATTTATTATAAAAAATTGAATTCGATAATTCTGCAAAAAATGATTATAAACAAATGTCAACAAGGAATTCGAAGTACGTGCCTTTTTGATTGATTAATTTAAACAATCTTTATACAAAACTGAAAAGGGTGCGAATGTATCAATAATAAATAAATACTCATAAATATATCCGTAATCTTGTTCCCCGAACTTGGTATAATGGCTCCCGAAATTCAAAAGGCGCGTGCACGCATAGTTACTTTCTAGTTCTTTTTTACCGTGCCCCTCATTGACAATTTAGGCCAGTGCCTCATCAGTAAGCCGTCACGTACTCCGGGGAATACGCGCGTAGGATCTTGTAAGGTAGCGCACAGCCGTGAAATATAAGACCTGCGACTTTCTGTGTGCGGTCATCGGAATAAACTAATCCTACGGGGGAGCGATGCGCTCGTCTCTCCTTACACGCAAGACAGATCTAAAATTCGTGGTCCGTAATGTTTCGAGTCTTCCGTCTGCCTAATTCAAATGTAAACCCTAATATATTTCGTTTGACTTGAATACTAATTTGATACTGAAATATATCGCAGCTTTTCGGTGTGATCTGAATCACTGATCTGAATGCTTAAATAAATCTGGGACAGATCTAGGTAACATCCGTGAATTAAAGCAGTTTTCGAATAGCTGAATTTGAATCCGTTATCAAAACTAGAGCACGATAAGCTTGGCAGTCCGTAGAAGCAACACCGCTTAACGCAAATTTGTAGATCTACCTACGTTGGTCATTATCTCTGCAGAGAGAGAGAGAGAGAGCTATCATCACGGTCACTTTGATCGCCTGGAAGATGAACCTTGTACCTAGAAGACTCGTAGGTGTTATAACTGTTTCTTAACGACTGCTCTCAGTAAATGGGCCTTCTTCATCAGCAGCACGATTGTGGTTCTCGCCTCTGCTGGTTCCGTAATATTTTGAATTGCAGCGACGAATGCGGTGTACGACCTTATTAAGACGCGGCGGTGCAAGTTTTATAGTTCTATTCATTAGGGCACATATTTAATTCATTTCATTCATCGTTTTACGATATTTTTTAATTATCAGTAAGACACCTCTGCCTGTTACGTACCTACTAAATTACTAGCAAATCTTGCTCCAATACCCTCGTTGATCTATCAGACCAGGTTGGATCATATTGCCAGATGGACAAGTCCACCAATGTTTTCAGTTTTTTCAAGAGTTTCCACCACTGTCCTTACGGACACAGGTCTGTTCAGCGACTGTGCGTTGCTTCACCGATCCTTTACCCCGGTCCATCAGCACAAGGCGCCTTTTTTTTTTCAACGAGAACAAAAAAAAATTCACCTGGACGCCAGAATAGCCGCGAGTTAAGCAAGAGTCCTGGATATCTCCGCGGGCCATTGCCTTTAGTACTTCCGCCGGAATTCCGTCCGGCCTTGTATCTTTTTGTTCTTTATTGAATGCGCCGCGCTCTTCCAGCTCCGCCCTTCACAAAGGCGGAGCCTCAGGGCCTTTCTCCGCCGGGGACTCCGCTCGCGCTTCGTTTCGAATGAGTTGTGAAAAGGGTGTATCGATATGATACACGTTGCCTTTCCGCCCTCGTCGACGCATATCCTCTTCGAAGGCTCCTAAACTATACCGAGTAATGGATTTTGTATACCTGATTCCCGCGGATGGCCGAGCAGACCTTTCCCCCAGCTTATTCTGTCACGTGTATTTGCCGGCTTCGACGACTTGATTAACAGCATTTTTCGGCATGCGATGCTCTGTGGTCTCGAAAAGAATCTCGCGGTCGCGCTTTTTATCCGGGCCACTGGCGACGGCGTCCTGCCGCGGTTCCACAATTTTCTTCGTCCGCCGGCATAAGTAGAGCGCGTTTCGCTGCCGGTTTTGCCGACGATGGTATCGTTTCCTTGCCAGGACTGGCAGCCTTAACGTAGCCACCAGCCACCGCTCGGGAGAACGCGCACCTTTGTAAGGCATCTCCGGCAGGGTTCGCCGTCGGAGTTCCGAGTGTCTCTCGGAAAACTGCTCGGTATACACTCGTATTGTTGATTTTCCAACTGGCTGGGCTCTCTCTCTCTCTCTCTCTCTCTCGCGCGCGCTACCCTAACTGTTTCGCCAGCACGCACGCGGAACGCGATGCACTGATTGCCGGTTCTACGGTCCTCGATCGTTCGCTGGTCCAACGCTGGTTAAGCTGAAACTTACTCCAGTGTGGCATCCAGATTTTCACGATTCTTTTCGAGACTCGATGTTAGTTTTGAATTTGTTGTAACTGATTGCTCGAGTGTTCTGTGCCGAATGTAGTATGCATGTAATTATTTTTTAGGTGAAAATACATGTATTTTATTATGTATAAATATATTATATTCTGGTTTTCGTATTTTTGACTGTAGTTTTCACGACACGCGAGGAGTATGATTTCTTTAATAAGGTACCGGTACGAGTTATGCTAAGTACACAGAGTGCTGGAAAGAAACGTTATGTTAAGTTTGTATACGTAAAGATTTACGCGTATTAAAATGAAATGTAAATTGTAAAAATACGCGGAAAGCTCTGGTTGAATATTCAATTAATGAATATCTTAATGCAAACTTCAATAAACTAGTATTGTTACTTTATAAGGTTTTTTTATTTGTTATAAATTTATTTTTAATATTTAAATTGATAATTGAAAAAACTTTTTAAACTAAATTTTATGCATAAATTTGTATATTATACGTTAATATAATTTTTATGGATAGACTATGTATTAAAAATAAATAGCAGCGTAAGATTCCTTAGAAATGCTAATAATGTTTGGGTAACAAAAAAATTTTCGGATGTGTACTCGGCCTCGAGCTTTGCCGTGAGTTATCGCAAGAGGCGCTTAGGTAAAATCATCCCGTTTGATCTGACTGGAAGGAGATAGATCTTCTCGACTCTTGCTGCATAATTAAAACAAGGAAAATCTTTCAAGGTTTGTTACGATCGGTGCAGTATAGTTTTTCAGCGACCGAGCAACAAACAATTTTTTACATTTTGAAATTTGTAGCAAGGATTATTTATTAAAGTGAAACTGGATTTTTTAAATTGGCGATAATACGTTTTTGAAACAATTGAAAATAGTTTTGCTAAGCGCCGTGGCACAAGTTTTTTTTTTCATACTGAAATGAAAAGCTTGTTTTTTATCCCACTTTTGCGCAGAAACTTTCACTGCCGTGGTCGTATTAAGTTCTGACAATGTCCCTTGATTCTCTTATTTCGAAAGTTACTTTCCTTTCTTAATCTTAACGCAGTAATTATTCTACATATATAGTGATAGTGATGTAAGCTCGAATCGAAGAAAATTGTTCTGATTTCATCGTTTGCTGCAGTCATAATAGTTCAACGTATCAATAAAGTACTGTAAAAAGATAATTTCATTATTTATTACAAAATAAAATTATAATTCAATTCGAGTAAGTCACGAACAAAAAAAAACTTTAAGAAAACCAGTTTTTTCCGTATCTTAATAAAGCGAAAACTATTCCGGAACGAAACGCCGCCGATAATTGCATTAGGTCGATTAAGATTTTTCGAGTTCCCCATCCTCGGTGATTTTTTGAACACCCGTTAGAGTTCACGCCGGGTCTCATGTTCTCTGCCTCTCACTCTTTTTCTCCCTCTCTTTACGTTGCCGGGGATCACCGTTGCGTTGTACCGAGGCACTGCTTCTAAGGCCCAAGACTACTGAGTGGGTGGAATTCCAGCGTTGCCAGATTTTTCCATCTCCTCTCTCGGTACCCTTCGGGCGCGCGAGATGCTGCGCAATCTTATACTTTTTTCTGCGAAGCACTTTCTTTTTTCCGCGAAGGTTTCTATTTTTTCCTCGAAAGCGTAAATAACGTCAGAATGTTGATGTTGAAGGAGATTGGCTGTTAAAGGTTTATGCAGTTGAATGTGGGCTGTTAAAATGTTAGGAATATTCAAATAATTTTTTAATCGCTGATTAAAATTGATAAAAAAAATTAAAGATAATTGACAAGTTTTTAATGAAATAACAATACTCTAGAACTTGTAAAAAAATTAATTTTTAGTTAAAGAATTGAAATAAAAAAATATTGTTTTTGCAAAAAAAAAATTTAAAAAAATTTATATAGTCAAAAATAAGTAGAAAAAGGTCGAAATAAGCCACAGTAAATTAATAAAGCGAAAAACAATTGAGTTTAATTAAAAAAAAAAACAAAAAACAAACGTCAAATATTAGTTGATCTTTTAATTTTTGTAATTTATATTTTACAATTCTTACTTTTCCTTTTTAAAACGAAAAGTACTTATGTTAAAAAAAATCGATAGTTGATTCTTAATTAATTTCTAAAGAAGAAGCTGTCACTAGCTTACCATATAATAATAATAGCATTTTGACGATATTTTGCGATAAACTTTATCGACCCATTTAAGAGTTCAAAAGATATTAATTATAAGAACTGCCTTTTTTATACCCCTTGAGTTTATTTAACGAATTCTTATTAAATTGCAGTAATATATTTACATTACAAATTTTTTCGCCCTTCCTCGTCTCGTCGGCCAAATTTAAGTGGTACGTCGTAGAGACGAAAATTAATGACTCCTCTGTCTTTGCAGCCACGAGCGATCGAAGATTTGCGTCGCTGGACATCGACGGAAGCTCTGGGTGACGTTACTGTATCGCCAGACTGCGCGTCGAGAATCATGGCTAATAATATAGACGACAGTCAACCAGTTGACCATAAATTGCCGAGCCCCGAGGAACAATCGCAAACCATTGCCCTCAAGTATGTGCATAGATAATTTTGCGATAATAATTTTCATCTCTCTATTATAATGTAAATCTAAATTTTTAAAAGTTTCATAAAAGAAGCTTTTATCAAAAATAACTCCACTTTAAAATTTACCAATTTACGTTATACAAAAAGCTTGACTAAAAACTCGCTAATTTCAGGTTCCCGGCAGAGATCGTGGCGGTGGACGTGAGCGGTCGTGGCTTTCAGCGCATGTCGATGCGGCGGAAGTCATTGCATACGGGTCAGGAAACGCAGGAATTAGTCAAGAGACGGTCGAGGGCGCGAAGACCGCGAGGCAAACGGAGAAACACCATTGCCGGCACCGATCAGAAGGAAATTCGCGAGGCGGTCGGCGGGTGAGTTTGTATGCTTTGAGAGATTGGTGATAACGATGAGTAAACGTTCGTTGCGTCACGCAGAAAAAAAGAGAGGAAAACGAAGTAAAAAGTAAATAAAAAAGATCGTCTCTGCTATATCTGATCGTTCTTAAATACGGGGAAAATACTCGTTTGAAAATAAAGAGGAAAAAGTCTCTCGGACGTAAACTTTTCGTCTAAAAAAGATTAAAAAACTTTTCACAGGGAAACGGTGATGGAGGATTCGGAAGCGAGAGTCAGTTCCTCGGCCAAGCGAGCCCATCGCTCGGCAAGTACAGATTTACTGGACAACAACAAAAAAGATTCGTCCCACGAGAAGAAGTCGCACTTCAACACTCTCAAAGCGTGGGGAAGGTCCAGGTTCAAGCTCATCAGTCCCAAATCATCTCAGCCGCAAAATTTGGTAAATTTATACGAAAATAAAAATAAATCGCTCGTCGATCTCGACAGCTAACGAAATAATTTTCCGTTTTTAGTACTACGACGGTAGCGGATCGGCGCCGACGCTGACCTCAGAACAGAAATCGTCTCGTCAGCAGTCCGCCGAAACGGGCAACGACATTGGCAGTCCGGACGACAACGTGCTCGACAGCTTGACATCTGTGTCAGCGACAACGGTGCGCGAGCGACGTGCCAGGCGAGAGACCGTCAAATCGCTGCACGAGAGGAAGCCGAGCTCGTCGAGCTCGAGCGGCAAGAGCGTGCTGAGCGTCGGGCCGAAGCACCACGCGACCTGCTCCGCCTCCGCGAACGACGACGTCAAAGAGAGCCAGGACAAGGAGCCCCAGCAGCTCCAGACGAGCTCGCCGTCGAGGCAGTCGAGCGTGAAGATGAGGGAGAGCGCGGCCGAGAGGCGGGAGCGCCGAAAAGCGAGCGGATGCGCGGACGAGCCGCCGCACTCCAGTTCCGGCAACTGGAGCGCCTCGTCCGAGAGCGGACGCGCCAGTATTGGTAGCGAGACTACCACCGTCACGCATCCACCGAGGTTAGACGAAAGATCGATTTTGATGCGTGTAATTTTTGATTTGTATGTAGTTGTGGTTGAATGAAAAAAGTTGAATTTTTTTACGTTTTTTTTTTTTTCTATAATTTTTATAAGGGCTAAGAAAAAATACGATAAGAAGGAAAAGTTAGGTTTTTACTGTAAATAATAGCAAAGGCGTAATATATAATTTTATTCGTGTTATACTATGCATATTATACTTTTTGAAACAGTTTGAGAAATATTATTTTTGATTAAAAAAAAAATTATTTCACTAAACGACAAAAGAACATCCTTTTTGAAAATCTTAACGTTATTGCTTTTAATTTAAGTAGCTTTATATTTTAAGTAAAACTTAGATTTCCTTTCAGATCGACAACAACCGCGTCGATCGGTACGTCTTCCACATCTCTGTCTCACAGCCGTCGACTGAAGGGCCGCGACACCTCGGCCTCGTCCTCGGTCACTTCCGAGGGCACTTTAACGCCAGACATCATTCAGGATATAAACGCAGTGCCGTTCTTGGACGACGGGGAAACGTCTTCCATCTATTCGTGCGACACCGAAGGATACTACACGTCCTTCCACGTGGACTCGGGTCTGAAGACTCTGAGGGAAGAGGAGCCGCTGACGCCGTTGAGTCCCCAGATAAAGACGAACGAGCTGCAATTGGACGCGACCACGCCGATCGTCGAGAACGAATACGAATTATTCGGCCGAGGCTCGACTTCCACGACGACCAGCTCGGCTGGAACTGTTTGCACGACTCTCGCGGCGCCACCGCCGCCTGAACGGAAATCTAGTTTGACCGTTGTCGCCATGGTACAAATGTTATATTTTATTAGTATCAAAAATTACGTGAAAGCTAGTTTTGGGTAATTTTGCTATTTCTTTACTGAAAAGATTCGAATGACAATCGCATGAGTGATTTTCACATGTATCTTATGTAATCATTATACTATTGTAAAGAATTTGTATAATTCTTAAATTTTTTCATGGCAAAGTTATATTTTATAATATTCACGTAATGATTATGTAAGAGAGATCTCAGAAAAATCTCAAATATCAATCGAGCCAAGTTCTCAAGTAAAATTCAAGCGATTCTAATCGGAATTTTTTTAGTAGTACTATTCTATTTGCCGTCTGTAGCCAGGGAATGTTTAACATTATCAGAATAATTTATTACTAGAGGTGCTTTTTTACATTGCCAAAAATTATTATTAAAGATGTACTTTTTAAATCTTCAAAATGTTCTCCCAACTTACAACAAAACAATTGCACAATTTATCGACTGCTAATTATTTTGCACGCCTCGGGTGGATTTTTTTTCCACTTCCCCGAAGTAGAACAGTACTCGACTCATAATAATACAAGCCGAAAAAGTCAAATTAAAAAAAAGTTCGTTCGCTCACTTACGTCATACACATACCTGTACCCCCCATTCACAAACACATAACACCCACACTCGTATCCACCCCTTACTCTCATCTGCGTACTCACCCACGCAGTTCAACACACCTCCACGATAACCAGAAATACCACGTCATACTCGTGCCGTTGAATCTGCGCGGCACTAAAAACCAGGTTTCTCTCCGACTTTTAACCTCCGTATATTTCAAAATAGCTATTTTCAGACTTCCTGCCTGTAAATTATTATTAGTATCCCACAAATTACTGTTTCCGAAAGCTTCGACTAATTGCGACTGAAAGCCAAATTCCATTGTGTGCGGGTTTCTTTTTGAAACATCCTCTGGCAGGCAAATTTGTGAATTACTTATGCGACGCGATTATTCGCAAAGAGTGAATATGGCTGAGTGAACGCGGTTTGCGTCATATATTAGAAAACATTCCAAAATTACAACAAAATATGTGATTTAAACCTAAGAGTCTGCTGTTAACAATAAAACACGTGTTTTATTGTCTGTATAATGAAAAATGATATTGCACAATAAGATATAAAATCGTGTTTCATCGTGATGAAAAGTAACAATAAAAGGAGTGGGAGTTACACATTGCGGGAGCTACATTGGAAGAGGGATACAAAACATCTTGAATAAGATATAGAAATTAAAGATTATTTCCGTCTAATAAAAAACGTATTAGAGCATACATGAAATTCAATACATCAATTTAAAATTACGTAGGTGTGTCGGCCGCTGTCTGAGGTCTTTTTACGCACAGACAAACAACGTCACACATGCATATATACCTACAGGGTGTCCGAAAAGGACAGTAATTCTTGAATATAACTTTGCGGGATCAATTTTTCGCAAAAAAGTTAAATGCGAAAATTGTAGGCTTTCAGTAGCGCTCAGGATTGATGTAGCAGATTCGTGTTTCATAACTGAATGACCTCTAATGTAGCGCATCAGCTAAATGACTTGATTATCAACGACTTCATGCTTGAGGACATTTTCCTCTAAAACAATTTGTATTTAGACCTCTTCGAAAACAGTAACTTTCGTTCAGGCGTTCAAAATGTAGATTATTAATATTAGGCAGCCCGGGTTTACTTGAAAATATCTCAACTTAATGTTTGTGAATTCATTACAAAAAAATAAGAGTTTCTATGTCAAGTTTAACTTGGAATGACCTAGAAATTTTTCCCCTCCTCCAAAATTTGATAACTTTTGACTGAAATATTTATCTTGGAAAAGTCATCATATTTAAGTGGTCTTTTGTGAAAACTGTATGTGCACTACATGACTTCGCTTTTCAGGGGCAAATTGCATTCTTTTCTAACTGAAACACGCTGCATATTAGATTCTTTTTACAATTTTGCTTAAAGAAAATAAGCACTCAATTATCAAGTACAAATATTAACAAGTGCTTTCAACAATCAGGTTCACAAACAGAATCAGAACGGCGGGGAGTCGCCGGACAGCGGACACAATACCTCATCCTCGCCGGTCGAGTCCGCCTCCAGTCCAGCTTGCACGGCTCGATCCTGCTCGGAGTTCGAGTACTCGGAGTCGAGTGACCTCGAAGGTTGCGAGCGCATCGAGCGCATCCGCTCCAAGACCGCCATCAACACCAGCCGGATACCTTCGATGTGCGTTATCACGCCGCCCAATTCGGACGACGAGCATCACAAGGACGCGGACACCAAGGAATCCGCGCAGAAGCAAAAGAAGAGCACGGGATCCGTGCTGATGTCGGCGACCGTGGGAACCTCGAAGATGGAGGTCATCAACGATCAGGACAAGAACCTTTACGCAACCGTGCAGACTGTTGCGGTGCCGAGCACTGCGACTTACGCCGAGAAAGGTATGAGTTCGTTGTTGAAATTGAAATTTTCTTTTTTTCTTTTATCTCCGCCGAAAATACGCGGATGATAATCGACTCTGAGTCAGGTGCGAATTTCGTATAATATTCTCGCGTGAATCTCAAGCGATTCTCACGTAATTGTATACGTACATGGAAGACTACGTGACTCTCGTGTGATTCGCGTATTAAACTGACAATGAGACGAACTAAATTAAATTTTGATAAGATCACAAGCTTCAACCGCTTACCATAATTATGAATAAAATTTAGGTCGGGATCTCCAGGAGAATCGTATAGTTACATGATGTATAATAACATAATCACTTGAAAATCGTGCCAAATCAGCATCTGACTCTTATCCGAGTTTTTTTTTTTTATATTAATATTCCTTTGTAGTACGGGATATTATCTCACAGTATGAAATCATAATAGATAAACAAGCATTTAATTACTCGTGTACGTAATCACCGTAACAAAAAAATCGTGATTTTCGAAAGAATGCGCATTGACATCGGTATAGCTACAACACAAATGATAAAAAAAACTTTTCATTTCAGGCAATAATCCGAAAGTAAGTCCACTGAGTGGAGTGCTGGGTAAACTTCGCGGTGTTTTGCCAGGCAGAAAACACCAGCAGAGGCTTGCTTCGAATCAAGAAGCCGAACAGCCAAATTTCGGGCCACCGGACTCCGGCGACTATGTGACAATAGCCGACGTGAGAAACAACAACGACAAGAGGAGGCAGGACGGTACTGGAGCAACGAACTCGAGGCCCGCCGGCGCTACTTACGCCAATGCCAGCACGTTGAAAGCGGACACGGAGTACGTGAGCTTGAGCGATCTGCCAAGGAAGTCGGATTCCTCCCTCGAGAGGCGAAGGCAGGGAGCGAGGGTGACCCTCGACTCTCACGGTAAAGTCGTGTATTCGTCTGATAGTTTAAAGAGGAGAAAGGGAACGCAGACCACGTTCATTCCAGGTGAGCGATACTGTTGATTAAAAACTATCCGAATCAATATGATGTATCGATAAAGGATCTCCCGTTGCAATAGAGGGAAAGTCCCACAGTTAAAAATTTGTTCAATGCCAAAAAAAGTTCTGATTGCCCGATCACTTCGTATGTCGTATCACCTCCAATGCTTAAATACGTCTTTTTTTCTTCTTAAACTTCAAGTTTTATCTGAGAATGCGAAGCGCAAAAATCTAATTCCCCACCGCTGGTCGAGGCGCCTGCTCCTGAGGACGACTTTCCTCTTCGCAGGTCAGGGAGAAAGAGTTTTGGCTCGTTCTCGGCACAATATTGTAATCTTTGACCCACCACTTCTCCCTTTTAAGCTTGTCAAGGGCACCGCGTGATTAATACCTGTCATTTTGGTTTTTTGACCTTCATTTTTTTTTAATTAACAAATGCATGACAAAAATATCTGGGAATTTTCGGGCCCTCGGTTAGGTATGTGGGATCCTCCAATGTTATTTGAGCCTTATGGATGGAAAAAGATGCCAGTAATAATGAAAACACCTATTAACAAAAAGTGGGGCGTTACATATCCCACTGCCCCGTATTCGTTCCACCATATTTACAAATAAAAATGGAAAATTTATTGCGCTCGTGAGTCGTCCGATCACAGACTTTGCATCGTTCAATTTTTATAAGGCGGTACATGTTAAATGTACTTTGAAACAGTGCGAATCGTTTTCATATTTTGCGACATATTGTCACTGATGCTTTGAATGTAATTCAGTAATATTATTTCCGAACTACGATTTTCACTACATTTTTTTTTAGGAATTTTTATAAGTTTAGTTTAAAAAGAAAGTTTTTAGTAAACTTTATTTAAAAATTTAAGAAAAAGTCTGTGGTGGCGTTACTCCAAAAGTACAGTAAATTTTTCAATCGCTTTTGTAAATTCGCACAACTTTATACAATAAATAAAAAAAATCATACAAACTTCATTAGAAACTAATATAATTCAAACCCCCCTTTACCTGCTCAGGTCCATTCGTGAAAGAGGGTCCCGTAACCTCGGCGCCCTCGCCGCTCCTGCACAGGACGCAAATCACTCCGCGAGCAGTGCAGCGAACCGGTCCCGACGTCGTCGACGGCCAAGATCCCTCGGAGTCCAGCGGCCCGGTCGCCTCGCAAAAGTCCTCCGGCAAAGTCATCATTCGCGCGGCCAAGTCGCCGGATCGAGCGGTCAGTCCGGACTACGTGCGCACGCCGGCGGCTGTCATCGTTCCAACGACGACGACGACGACGGCGACGACGACGGCGGGCGCGCAAAAATTAGGGCGCCACGGCGCGTACGTCAACGTTCAAGTCGATGGCAGCGAAGGTAAGACAGCGACCGGCCCGAAAGGGAGCGTTGGTAACGGGCGCAGGTTGCCCGGATCGCCGAGAGCCAAGTCGATGAGTAACGAGGGTAACAGTGCGGAGATCGGTAGGGTGCACGCAGAGGTCAGAAATTCTAATGCCAGAGGTTCGAACGGCAAGAGGAGCAAAGTGACGGAGAATAAATTGCGACCGAAGCGCGAGATAATGCTTATGGAGCTGAAGCGCAATTCGGATCGTTCCCTGGAACAAAAGATTTTAAAGTCCAGGTTGCCGCGTTTGAGTAAGCAATTAAATACACCATGGTCGTATCCACAGAGCCTTGTGCCCAACGGTAATACACCAAAATTAGTGAGACGCCTGCCGCTTTTCGAGCTTGAATCTTTCAAAAACGGATCGAACGTCCAATCGGCGGTGTTGTACAGTAACAAAAATATCAAGGACGACGTCAATCTAATCGAATCCAAAGCGAACGAGGCTACGATAAATTTAAGTGAGAGTCTGGTCGGTCAGGCGACCGAGGCTCCGTTCACCGAGCGAAAACTTAAGCGCAGCGACAGCTATCGCATGGCCAACAGTCCCATAATGTTCATTAAGAAACTCGGCACCGTCTCCTCCACCTTTTCCGACAGGAACGCGGAGAAGAAAATCTTTCGTACCGCCTCGGAGGAGCTCAGGGAAGAGCTGATGAAGGAACGGATCAATTATCCGGAGAGCGTAGCGAGTCCAGAGCCGGAAATCGAGATTGACAATGATATACCCTCGAATTTGCACGAGTGTTCGGGAATAGATACTAATGTCAATATCGTGTTGAAAAAGTCGTATACTCCGAGGCCCAGGGCAGTAGACTTAGAGCCCGTTAAAGCGTTAAAGCATTTTGTTGATGACACGGAGATTTGGTAAATCTGAGGACTGTCCGGTTTAAGAATCAAGTATAGTAACGAATATTTGTTTTTTAGACTTCATTTTTAAAGTTCACTAGTTTAAATAATGCCTCTAATGGAAATAATAATTGTGAGTAAAGTCGGAATTAGGAATGTAAATAACATTTTCATTTTACTTTTGGGCGACCAAAATTGGTAGAGATTCACGTTCGTAGGTGTGTTCACTTGAAGTACCACACCTCCTCCATTCTAATAAAATTTCCGTTTTGATCTGTCCCGAGTATTTTTAATTGCCTCAGTAACCACCACATCTAGCGAGAGTTCCCCTATCTACCCCTACCACACAGAAGCGCTTGATGCGGGATTGACAACCAGGCACAGGGTATTAATTCAATTAGGGAAATTACTAATGGAATTACAAAGATGTTTAATATTGGTAATAAAAAATAACTTTTAATGGCTGGACGTGTAAAATAGTGTTACATTTGAGAGTGGATAGGCCGTGTTGCTTTTGCATCCCCCCACCACCGACCTTTTCCATATAAACCCATTACCCCCACCACTTTAATCAACGTGGGTCGGATACCCAAATCGCCGAGGTACCGAGATCATCGCGATACCACAACCTCCCATCTCCATCTCGATGTTGTTCGCTGGCAAGAACAGTGTCCACATCCATCTCGAGACAGATTTGCGTGAGCAGGTTTTGCGCCGTCCTGCTTCTGTTTAGGTTTGCCTGCAGGATCTTAGCCATTACGACGTGCGTCTCACCTGTTGATTAAAGTGGTGGGGGTAATGGGTTTATATGGAAAAAGCTGGTGGTGGGGGGATGCAAAAGCAACACAGCCTATCTACTTTTGAGGAAATGTAAAGGTTAACATTATTTACATTTATTATTTCCATTAGGGGTAATGATAGATTTATCTTTTACGCACCTCTTAAAAGTATATGCAATGTTAAATTTTAATTCTACAGCAACATTGTTGTTGTTTGAAAAATTTGTTTCAGAAGTGCAAAATTTTTACTTTTCAAAAAGTATAATTTTATAAATAATATTAAATTATTATTTAACTTATTAATGTTAATGATCAGTATTACGCATCATCGCCAATATTTTTTAATTAATTATTTTTCAATTTTTACTGAAATCATGAAAGTGTCATTATTATTATTATTGTTTCTTGTTATTTAATGCGGCGTCCCTCGGCTGGGGTATTAGAGCGACTGTAATTAATCATTATACAGTAGGGCTAAAACTCGCTTCTTTACTGTAAGACTATTATTATTTACTGTTATTCAAATAAATTAGTATTACAAATTTGTATTTGTATTTAAAAAACTTTGATCGAGTATTAACTAAATTATACTGGAATAATCGAAAACCACTCGTCTGGATTTAAGAAATTATCGTCAGCATATCTTATGATTCACAGAAGAAGATGGGCGAACGATTTCAGATGTACATATTTTTTTGAGTTTATCCAAAAATCAATGACTTTTTGAAGAATAGAGCCGGTACGGAGTAGGAGGACAATAAGTAAATATTATTGGACTCTCAGAGTTTAGATAAAAAGAGTAATACCTTAATTCTTGCGTACTTGATAGCTATTGTACATACGAGAAACGCGTAAATTTCATTAAGAGATCTCTCTTCATAGTGCACAGGGAGGTTAAGAAACGTAGCTTTTTTTTTATTAATTTAGGTTAAACCTTTCCAAAATTGAGATATATTTTCTGATTCTACAAAAAAGTAGATGACAATTACCTTGGGTCGATAACTTAACTTTTAACTTAACAATGTATTCAACTGCTGGTAAACTACTGCGGACTACATTTACTTAAAACTGAGCCAGCAGTTCGAGTAGCAATCAGTCGTCCAGCATGCTACTACTTGACAGAATAGTATTTTTCATCACAAGTCCGCAAAATGCGATTTTGCGGCCGAGTACAATCGCCGGGTTCGAGGACCGGTCCGAGTATCCCGGAGATTGTCCGAGGCCGAAAAATCGCATTTTGCGAACGTGTTATGAACATTATTTTTCAGTCTAATTAGCCGCATAATTCGGTTTTGTGCCCTGGTATTGGTATATGTATCCGCAAAATGGCGTTTTACGTCCGTAAAATCAGGACGCAAAATTGAATTTTGCGGCTATGTATACTGAAATAGTTATTTTAGTCTAAAATGCTAACTTATTTATGAAATAACTGCAATATGGTAAAATCTGGTTTTCAGCTGTAGTCTCATTGCGTCCATACACTTTTCAAGAAAAAACGTCAAAATTTTAAATTTTATGCTAAGTAATCAGAAGAAAACTGTTGAATTTTAAGAGTAATTTTCCATTATATTATAATATCAAAAAATGTGCAGAAAATGTAATAGAATTAATAGTTAGTCAAACGCAGGAACATTGTGAATTCTTTAAAAAAACTCTTTGCAACATTTTTTATACAAATCAGCACTATACAGTTGATCCTATATGATTATAATATAATAATTGATACAAGGAGAGTTTCAACAACGTAATGGAATAATGTGCTCTTAACTCAAGAAACATATAAGCATATGATGATAAGCTCAGAGTAAAAAGTAAGATAGTACGCAACAGACCACTGAAACATTGTTTTGATTGTTAAAGATGACAAATGTAATTGCATAGCAACAGTACTTGTCTTGATTCTTATTTATAAAAGTAATTATTTTATTTTGACAAGAATGCCTTCTAAGCAAATGTAGCTAAATTAAAATAATTCTTTTTATGGACACTAGAATAATCGTTTAAAAAATTTTTTTATTAATTAAATATTAATTAAAAAAGTAATAATTTAAAGAAAATTTTGAAACTTGTCAATCTTGAGATATACCCACACCAAAGTTACTATAATTATTCTACCGAATTTTCAGTTTATTTATTGGTTATTCGAGTTATTTTTCTCAAAATCGCATATCTTTTCAATTAAAATTTACAGCGAATGCAAATGTAAATTAGTAACTAAGTTGACAATCGCTCGGAAAAGGCCATGAATTTGATTTATGTTTATGTACTAACAGTGAAGCTTCTCTATCTTCCGCGATGTATCACTCAACAGCCCAACGCTGTTGCATCAGACTGAAAAAAGGTTGTTTATTCTCTTGAAATAAGTACGATAAATATATTTGAATCGGCAATAATTTAAAATTGAGATAATACGTAACTTCAATTGATTTTTGCATTTGCAATTTAATTAATTTCCCGCGATTGAATGCTGCAGGACTCGGTAAACAGCTCAAGATCCCACATCGTTTCCCTCAATTCTATTGCAGCTTAAAAATTTTGAAACGTAAAAAAAATCAGTTGTATAATAAATCAAAGTTCGATGAAACTCGGGGATCGAACCATCCCTGCCTTGATTGGATAATTCCACTGTTTATCGTCCGCAGTATTTTTTCATTGCAAAAAGGAGAGAGAACATTGGGGAAAAAGAGAGGGAATTTGATGCATGCCCACACGTCAAGTATGTCACAATGATAAAGCGCCACGGGGGGAGCAATTATCGCGGCGTGGAGGGGGGGCATCTTATTGCTAGACAGACGGTCGCCTGCACCTAAACTTTCTTCAGTAGCGCAGCACGGCAGTGCAGATGCTGTCGCGCTGCCTCCGGTCCGACAAATTTTATTGTCTATTTTGTTTATTTTATTCCGTTCAATTCCTTTTTTTTCTCTCTTTGGTAAAGGCGATTTGTGAAGGATTTCAAGTTTACCATGCTGGCGAGACACTTACTTTTTCTGGCGACACGGCGACCCAGTGAGTTGTTATTTCGAATTTTTATTTTACAAGCAACATTCAGGCGCGCTCTAATTTTATTACAAATATTAGAAATCTATTCCTTATGCGAATTTCAAACGTATTTTTTGAAATTTCATTTATCTATAATTCATTACTGCCATGTAGAATAAAAAATTTCCAAATTTGTAATTATGAATTCAAAGTTACGAAATTTTGTGAAATTAATAGAAATTGTTTATAAAAGATAAAATTAAATAAAAGTGACTTTTGTGTATAAATGCACCGCAAACATTTTCTTTTTGAATGGACGTTATGTGCACAAGTATGGCAGCACTGAAGAGAAAACAAATTTATCAAATCTGTACTTTTCCGAGCAAGGCAAACAACATATATATTGTATAAAAAGATAAGCTGCTTTACTATTTTCATACGTTATACTTTCCGTTGCTTTTTGCTTCAAAATCGAAATTTATGATATGGTCACCTACTTTTTTCATGGAGATTTGAAGCTTGATAAAAAATCATACTTGGGATTGATTGAATGAGGCACTAATAGATTGGTTTCAAATTTATTAATTTTGGTATTGTGAATAAAATAAAAATGACTTTAATGTTATAGTAGAAAATAAAAAAAAGTAAAAAAACTTTCTGTCATGTAAATTTGTCCTCGTTTAAGAGTAAAAATTTCGAGAAATTTCATTAAAGAAATCTTGCAGCATTTTTTATCTGAAACGATTAGACTTAAATTGATTAACTGGGAACGCAATGTTTCTTGGGCAAAGTAAACGAAAACTTTTTTGTTTATGTAATATATCTTAGTTTCAGAATTAATAATAAGGTCTGTGACACGCGAACTTTTGACTTCTGGCTATCTTTTTGACATTATTCTTAATGTTTCAAACCATTTTTTCACCATTGCATTAAAAATTTACGAATGAATGAGAACGATCTTATCGTTGACTGGCTAATAATATTATAAACTTCATTATCGAGATTGCAAATGTTGTAAGAGATATTGGCGATAATTTCTCTAAAAGTACTGAAATTTACGTTAAGCTTGCGTATCAGTATAATCCAAAATTAGTTTAAAAAGTATGTGCCAAGTATTAATTTAAGTTACCTGTCTCAATCGATTTTATTATTTGTCTTACACTTTCAATATTGATTACTGATTCGCTTGTTTTTGCCAAAAGTAATCTGATTTTTAAAATAAATGCAAAGGAGAATATTAAAAATTGTTTTCAAATGTTCTTAATTATTTTCAAATCATACAGGCTCGATGAGGATATATTTTCAATCACTAGGAAATTAAAACATAAAAAGTTAGCTGTCAGAAGTCTTGCAAAAACTTTGGTAAAATACAATTTTCAATATAGGCTTGATTTGTTTTTATTTATCAAAAATAATTAATTTATTTTAAGATTAAAGACCCGCGAAGAACAATAATTATCAGAACATAAATAATACAGGATTATTCTTATTAACGTTAAACGCGTGTGTAAGAGAGAGAAAGCAAGCTGAAACGAGCGGGGATCATTCGTACTCGTGTACGAAGATCTGATCAAAAGAGAATCTAGGGAATTTGCACGAAAAATCCATTAAGTATGTCAGGCAGAACGTGGAGAGATAATGCGGACGTATTTTTTTATTTTTCAAATAAAGTATTATCAACAAAGATATAATAGAAATAGAGGGCAACACTACTCTGAGAAAAAAGTTTCGATAACATTTTTTAATTTGATAATTAGCTCTGGAGATAAAAAGTGCTGAGAACTGATGATTTTCAACGGTAAATATATATCTATATTTAATATGTATATTCGGTATACATATATATGATATTGGAATATCAATTTTTAAAATTCTATTATGCCTCCAGAACTAATAATCAAATAAAAAACTGTTATCGGAACTTTTTTTATTCGGGATAGTGCCCTCTGTCCCACGATATACTTTTCTTCGTTGGTACTTTTCGATATTCTGTCTGTTGGACTAAATGAATTTTTTTCATACAAGTTCCTTATGGCCTGGCTTGGTTAGACTCTGGTTCTCAACCAAAAGGTACTGCAGCCTTTATGTTCCCTATATAAGAATAGCTGCTTTGTTTCGTCGGCTAACTCTGCAGGAGATTTACCTAAGGCGTGTCTAAAGAAATTTCACTTTCACTTCGCAGGAAAAGAAATCTTTTAAAAAGTAACTGATTTAAATAACAATCGTCTCTAAAGCAACCTAAATATAACATAAAGCGTCTTGTAATTTTGAAACTACTTTATAGTGATTGACTAGATAATTGTAGTGATTGAATAACCGAGCTTGCACGAATACAATTAAAACATAATATGATATGTCTTTACTTGTCAAATTAAAAAGTAATGATAAAAACATATTTTTAAAATTATGTAATATACAAAGAAAGTAATCTTTGCAATATTTGTGAAACTGTTGAAATATAGATAATACATTCTCAGCTTATTAAATTGAATGACACAATGCGCAGAAAATTTTTGAAAAGAATAGAAATTCACTTACGCCATGGTGTATTTAAAGGCAGTACAGTTCCAATTAAAATAAAGAAAGTAACGGTAAAAGGACTATTCAAAGAAATCTTTCGTTCGGGGTTAAATTAATTTTACAGAATTTTCAAAATAAAGTAAATAAAAGAGCATTTCAGAAATGATTCTCTGGGCAAGATCTATTCTGACCTCCGCAATGTTTCGATAGCTTTAAGCAGAACAAATTATTTTAAAGATATAAATGTTAATAAATAAGTGCATAGGTGTAAATATAAAAATACTATCATTAAGTGACTTTAATTAAAATAAAAGTTTCGATTAAAGTTCGAAGCAGGCAGTATAATACGGTATACTAATTGTAAATACGCTTATTAAGATTGTATAAATCATTAAGACACGTAATATAAAAAAAATAAGATTGTAAAATCAAATAATAACATAATCGTAAATATTAAAACAACTATTGGTCGCATGTTCCGTAGAATTAATCATTCATATTTATCATTTATTTATCGAATGTGGTAAATTGACGAAGATAAATTATGTATTTTTGTTGCTCGCCTCGCGTTGTAAGTATTTGGTCTGCGGATATTGAAATGACTAACATTGGACTAACTTATTTGAAAGCTCTTCGATTTTGCATACTTTTCACCAGGAATTCGAAGAAAATCATTTCTTTATTTGCTTAATCCGGTGTAACCATTATTTTAAGATGGCACTAACAAGAACACAAGAACAAGTAAGGCTAATGCACTTAACTTTAAAACATTTGAAAAAGAACTTAAGTTTCATTACCAAATTAGAGAACAAAATATTAAATTTATCGTAAATTGAGAAATATTGATTTTTTTTTATAAAACGTTTTGCCGCATGTAAGTATTTGTAATAAATAGTAGTGGTTGAAATTATTTCTACTATGAAATGTATTATTCAATATTATGTTTTTCTGTGCTTGATTTTGTGATGCTTGTTTTTTGTAATTAAAAATTTGACTAAAAAAAAAATTGAAAATATGAAATTAATAATATATTTTAGCTCTACTATCAAAATATATTTTTAATTGTATTTTAATAATATAGAGCCCTTGTAAAAATTGCAGCAGAGTTAAAGCAAGCTTTTCCTAATATGAAAAATCTTTAATAAAATTATCGTAATATTTGTATGCTGTAGAACTTGCAAAAAGTGACTAATATTAAAAATGTATATTACACGTCATATTATTAACACACATCAACGGGTATAGTGCCTTATATAAAGCTTTAGCATACAAAAATTAATCTATACAAATGAGCACTAAAGATTTTTAGTAGAGTATACACTTACAACGCGGGAAGGGCAAAATTTTATGCAGAATTAATGTGTTACGTAATTATGTTTCATTTGAAATATTTTTTTAACTTTAATTTGTTCACTGTCCATTCTATCATTTCTCTTTCTTTTTCTCTCTCTCTTCTTCGTTCCGATTGATTGATTGATCCTACATATTGATCTATCCTAATTAAAGCGCCTTTTAAATGCATTTAATAATGAAAGAATGTATTCGTCGATTCTTTATTAATATTTTGTATATAATTAATAAATCCTTTATGCTCTTTCGTTTCGTTTTATAATTATGAAATTTATTACTTTTAGCTTAATTATTTTATTTTTAATGTAATTTTTAATTATTTTATTATTTTTTATTAAGTACAAAAAAATGTATGTGTATGTAAACAGCTTTTTTTTATTAAAGAAATAGCCTTTACTGCATTAATTCATTGTTTCACACACTTCCTGCACTCATTGTATATAAATAGCTCTCTGCACACCAATCAAGGAGGAGCAAGCCGATTCATTTTGCAAATTTTCGTTAAATTGCACTTGCGCAAATTGAATTGAAATTTTCTTCTCATGCACGATGCAAATTTGTCGACTAAAGTTCTATTAGAGAAATTTTTTAAAATTCACATTGGTTTGTATATGTCTTGCATTGTTTTGGTTTGTTGTTTTACTACGTTAATACACCCACTCATGAATGCAGCACCTTCATATAGAGTAATTTCATCTATCATAATTGCACACTGCGTATCCGGTGAGTATACTTTTTTTTATTCTGCGCATTTAATTTCGGAGTCAATTTCCAGTCTGATCCCGAAGGACGATGAATGTAAGAAAATTTTTATTTTCCACCTTCGAAATCGGACTTGTAATTTTATTATTTTTTGTGTTAATAGTGGATGATGCTTTTGTAAGAAAACGTGAGTGCTTATTTGATTTGATATTTAAGCATGTATCAATTTAGTATTCAGAGATATATTACTAACAACATTTCTCTAATGATAAAAATAAAATAAAAAAATATAATTTATCTTTATTTATTTTCATCGCGAGAAGCAATTGAATTTCTTGATATGTAAAGCGTAAATAAAGAAAAAAAATTATCGTCAAGATTAAAAACCGTAAACTGTACAAGAATCAAAACTTAAGGAAAAAGACAAATAATATGCTGTTGATAAACGAAGTATTTAACTTTATGTTTCAGAGAATGCATTCGTTATACAGCCGAACGAGCCTCCTTCAAAATCGATGTATTCTCAACAACAAATACATCAGCAACAGCAACCTATTCAACGTCAATATCAACCATCCCTCTACATTAACCCGACGAAAGTTAAAAAATTTCACAAAGACTATTCCTGTCCGGTCATTTACAATAAACCGCCGCCAGAACTTCATTTAAAAAATAACTTACAAGCCCAGCTACGACAAAATCTCCCCATCAGCAAGCAAGATCCGATTTATCATTATCAGTCTCACCCACATCGACAGCAACCGAACGTCCATTATTTAGATCCCTACGATCAGCTCAACTATGACAAAAACAATTTTCATCAACCCAGAACGCATTCTAACTATTCCGAGAACCAGGCCATCTACACTCAGCAGCTCCCGCATCCGCTTCAGATGTACAATAAAGTGAATCAGCAACAGTTCTACACGTTACCAAACAGAAAAATTCATCGGGAGGTCATCGCGGAGCCGACCAGAAGCATTACGCCCGATATAACCAGAGGCTTGTCTCGGGGATCGCTCAGTGCCGTGAACATGCTCGCCAGGCAACCGCGGAAATCGCATTCGGCCGACAAGCTCGTGACTCACAATTATCATCAGACTAGGCAAAATTACCACGACGTTCTGAATCCGGAGAATTTGGAGGCGGAGTGTAAATCCACGGTGGAAAAGCAGCTACCAAAACAGACGCCAGTTGACGTTAAAAACAGGTAATTGTGATTTTTTAATAGCTAAAAAAAAAGAAGTGTATCAAAGTTTGGTCCGAGTGTACCTTTATTTTGGCTGTAAAACAAGTTATTTAGATGAAATTCTCTTTTATGCGCATTAAATTTTTATTTCAAATTTGTTTCAAAAAAAGAATAATTATTTTATAAAATGAAAGAGCTATCAAATTATTCAACAAAGCCATTACAATTTGTACGTGAAAATTTGTGTATTTAACAGATTCACCTCGCCGCTCGGCTTTTCCGCTGTGGGTTATCGCTTCTTCACTCCAGCAGTAAAAGAGACTAAAGAAGCGCCAATCTCGCCGATTTGCCCGTCGGAACACAGTCACGGCTTTCGATCGTCAACGCCAACTAGTCCCTCGATCCCAACCGTAGCCGAGAGATTAGCCTTGCAGTCGCAGAGATGCGCCTCGCCGAATCCGGCGCTGATGCAGCACACCTATTCCGAAAAAAATCTGCTGACGCTGTCGGACTCGGGGAGGGACACGCCGACGAATTTCGCGTTCGCGCCCATCAAGAGTACCATGTCGAACGAGGAATTGTTCGCGGCGATTCACAAGTCCAAGAGGAGGCTGAAAATTAAAAACGACTCGGAAAATTTGCCGCCGGCGAGATCGGTTGCGCCTGCTGTCCACAATCAACAAGTCATCGGTACGAGACACAGCTGGAGTCCCGAATCGCAGAAAGTGCCAGAGGTATGCAATCGACTCCCTACAAATCGGGCGGTGAAGAAGGTACAGTTGATTTGTCTAAAAATTATTCTGTCCCAGTTTTGAAGATGATTTCGGCCAGAATTCTTGATTCTGCTCAGTTATAAAATTCTTATATAAAAAATTATAAAATCACCAATCGAATAGTTGATGTTAATTAATATTTATATGACCTATTTAAAATTTATTCTGTATAAAATCTTTCAATAATTGGTGACTAGTCTATCTTAAATTATTAATTATTTTTATCATTGCTTTGAGAAAGGGAAATTTGATATTTTCTTCATCATTTGTATTTGAATTTGATTATATAATTTTTTAATACTGTATAGTTCAAGAATTAAGATTGAACAGAACAATTCGACAGTACCCTCTTTTGCGCCGTTTGAGCGGAGTTTTTTTTTTCCCGAACCCTTAAGTTATTAAATTACGAAAAAAAATGACAAAATAATAATATGATTCACACTTAGATTCCAAAGACAATATTGTCGCCGGCAGCTACGTCTCGTATGGACTTTAAACGGCTTCTACTTCAACAGAGCATCAAGGCTGGACCTACAAGAATATCCGCAACGGAGCAACTGAAGCTCTCTCGACAGCAGTGCCAGGAGCAGCAACAGCAGCAAACCAATTCGCCGACGAAACCGTCGCAGCAGTCGTCTCTTAACAAAGTTCTCAGTCCCCGTTCGGCGTGGAGGTTTCAGACACCTCGAACAGACGTTCTTTCTTCCACAATTATCGAGGACACCGTAGCCGAGGAAAAAGCAATGAAACCCTCGCCGGAAAACCCCGTTAAATCAGCGTCGACGGCACGGAAACAGATCGACTTCTCCAACGAAAAAGATGGTAGCGTCAAAAATTTCGAGGAATCGAAAAATACAAGCAACGACAGCAGCCAAAGGATATTGGACAAGAGAGACAAAGAGTTGGAGAATCGTCTCCAAGCCATCGACATGGAAGAGAACAAAAAGAAGCTCGAAAGCGACAACGTCTCCGCGGCCGTCGATATCGAGAATCCACTGAAGGCGATCGAGAACCGAAGAATGAACAATCAGCTCGCTCGGGCGAAATTCTTGGCGAGCTCGGCGCATCCTGAGGAGGAGAATGCCTTGTCCAAGGACTTGTTCAAAAAACGATTCCGCGCTCGATCCGAGTCTCCCCAACAGAAGTCTCAAGAGACTCCGGCGGCGTCGAGTTCGGACGCCGTTGTACCGCGCAGTCCCAGTGCACCGGCTTTGGAAACTGCTCTGTAATAAAATAATAAACCGTCTCATCCACTTTGTTAAGACGTATAAGGATCATTCGTTTTTTGTCTGTTTTTTTTTCTTCTGATTTTGTTTTATTTATTTTTGCGGACTTATTATTTGCAGTGCAGTTTTCTTAGGACAGTTTTGTACAGATGTAGGTTAACGTATTCCTAAATGAAATCGCTTGTCATTCTCATACGATATAATTTAAAAGTAGTTTTTAAATGCGTTAATTCCCCACTTCATCTGTATTGTCATTTATGATAGGAAATAATTTGCATAATTACCATTTAAAATTTTATAATTTTATGATCGTTAGTCGATCATTGAAAAGTATTATATACACGATGTGAGAAACATATTTTACTGTATAAGATATGATAGCTTTTCTCTCGAGATTGAAGTTTTAAAAACGAAACTCTTGACCGAGATGGATATTGAAAATACAAATTGGTACTTTAGAATTAAAAAAACGAATTCTAACTTCAAATTTGTTGATACAATAGTCATTGCATTATAAGTGCTGATTTTTATTACGAAATTTTTGGTGTACACAGTAAACTAATAAATGCATATGTTGAAGCGATTTACAAATATTGAAAGTTCAACATAACATGGGCCTTATTAAAGTTTTATTATATAATAACTATATATAAGAAATTAGAGGACATCGATTTTTCCAAATTTGTGTACGTGAATAAATTTGTTTCCTTTTTTTTTACTTATTTTACTGTGGAGTAAAATATTATATGGTTTATCGTGTGATAATAAATTATACCAATGGTTTGCAGAATTTGATAAAGACGTAGGAAATAATCTAATTTAATGCATCTTGCCGTGAACTTCATAATGTAAAAAATATAGTTAGATGAATTAATAAAGACTTTTTTTTTAATATTTGAATATCTTATAGTTTATATAATTTTTCTTTCATGAGTCTATTACGTGATCTATCAGATAATGTTTTTTAATAGAGAATTTGCATTCATTTGAAGCAAATTTTACAAACTTCTAATGTTATGCATTTGAATGCAATTTAAGTACCATAATTTGTATTTTAATATCTTATGCGGTTATATACAATATATTTTCTCTTTTCTCTCTACATAAAATTCCTACTAAATTTTAAACTTTAGAATATTAGAAAATGATATAATTAAATTCAGTATTTATTAAATTGAAGTTTCCACCATCTCTTTTTATACAGTAAAAAACAATTAAAATTATGTAAATAGTATAATAATTAAGGAGATGTAAATTATCACATAAATTCCTAAATATTTTATTCCTAATATGTAACGTTTTTACATAGTATTACGTTATTTATTTCAGTTTAAAGAAAACTAATCCAAGCAAAGTTAACAGAATTTTATATTAAAAAGAATAAAAAGTTTAAATTGAAACTTTACCAAATGAAATTTTTATATTTCCTTCAATTTTAAGATTTAACAAAATTGTTATTTATATCGTAAGTTATGTATTTGAAAGCTAATTTTTAGCTTTTCTTGCTTATCGCTACTCTAGTCTAGCTAGGTTAAAAAGATTTTTTACTATTTGCTGAAGTTAACGCATTATATAGAAATAAATTTCTTCAAAGAGGCCTTCGTACATTTAGATACTAACAGTTTGACAATACTTTACTATTTTTATAAGCGGCTGTTTTAATGATTTGCGCTGTGCAAACATTATCGATATAAAAAAAGCTATGATAGAACATAAAAATACGTATTTACCGAACAATATGTAATATTTTTAATAATCATGTAGTTAAGAATCAACAAGGCTGCCTTAATTAAGTTACAAAATTTTGTAGTTAATAAACTTTTATAAACTTTTTTAATTTTTTACCCGTTCAATGTGTTTTCTTACCAATCAACTTGAATTCCAAAATCGAAATATTTTAGTCATAATAATTATAATACATTTGTATTTTACTTAAAATAAACAACAAAAATAAAATTTAAAGCAGTACTTTTCGTCACCCCTTATCCTGTATATTCCTGGTCTTTCGGAAGCGATCTCCATTATGTTTCGATTTAATTCATTAAATAGAGGGTGGCGAGGCACAGCTTGTCACTTAAATATTATAATTAATAAGGTTCGTTAAAAATTAATATGTCCATGAAAATTTAATTCAGAATACTCTTAGTACTTTTTTTGACTTAAGAAAAAAATGCCACTTTTGTAAATTAGTAATTTAAGAACTGAGTAAATAAAACGTGTCGAAAATTTTATTTTGTTCAATGAATTTATTTCAAGACTTAAGAAATGGTTAATGGAGGATTAGGATAGCGGAGTAAATTAAAGTTAATTGACATGACCATCTAGGATATATCGCTATATACACACTTTAATAACCAAAAATCAAATATTACAATAATGATCATAATAATAATATTGTTCTTAATGTTATATTGTGTCGTAATAGAATTATTCATTATTGGTATAGTAAACACTAAAAATGTTTGTTTTCTTTATTTTCCAGTTGTACGATCATCTAATTGTAGAAGAACAATTCGTTCTTCATTTTTATTGTAATAGTATCCATTTTTTGGTATTTTTTACTTATATTTTTTTTATACTTTTTGAGTTAATGATATTTATTTCATAATTAGACATCATTTATAAATCGATTTCGTGTTCGTGGCTTTCTAAAGTAAATACTTCTTCTCATTGTCAAGTCCTTAAGTAAGTTTTTCGTTTTAACGCATTGGATTTAAAGCTATTTTATATTGTTATTAGCGTTTACTTAAAAAGAGTGAAAAATTGTCTGATCTATATGATTTGTATCATTGCTTATTTTACTCTGTTAGAAAGCCACGAGACTACAATCGTGTACATGTACAAGAGTCCATTGTTTTTTGCAGTATAATGAATAGACATTGCGCATCAATATTTAAAAAATGTCTCCTTTTGCTTTCTTTTTCTCGTCGTAATGTTTAGTTAATTACTCTTTTTCTGTGATCTTTTTCATAATTCGTTCTCTCTCTCTCTCTCTCTCTTTCTCTCTGTTTCTAAGCTCTGCTTATTTTTTTTACTCGATCACACATATATAAATTGAACTTTACACGACATTTTCTATATCTATTATTGCCCTTAAGAATATTTAATCATTATTGATTTTATATGCTGCGATATGTGGCTATATTTTCAAAATTAATATCAACTTTTGTCTAAGCTCTTTATAGTGTCGGATTGTCGTTGACTTACAGTTGATTTTTCAAGTCAGATATTTTTTATTCTAAAACGTTTAAACGTATCTTTAAATAAAAAGTAATGTAAACAATTTTGATTTTGCATTGAATGCATTTACGAAATGTATTCCATTAAATGCATTTAATAAAAAATCATTGATCAATTTTTTTTTCAAAATGGAGATTTAATTAATAAGAGTTTTGATCTAAAAATAATATAAAACTTATTTAAATTTTGGATTACTTACACGTTTGCTTAATACTCATGAAATATTATGTACGCAAATATGCTGCTATGCCAATAAAAATGTATTTGTAAAAATAATAATGTCCTTTCGTTTCGAACAAATGTTTCTCTTGTTTATATATATTTTATTTTATTACAATTATGTAATACTTTATCCGAACTGCCATTCAGAAAATGTTTGAGAAAAAGTACGTGTCAGGTTGTTGAATTTCTCAAAACCCTAATATTTTTCGCAAAAATGTCGTGTGCTTTTATTCTCATAGTTACATGCAGTTATCGTTTAAAAGGTGCTTTAATGTAAGTGGAGTAATTGCGTTGCAATATATAAACGAAAGGGCACAGTAAAAGAACAGAAAATTTCTTGAAACAAAGGCATAGTAAGTTTTACAGTATGATATAAAACAATTGATTTTTAAAAAAGAAATTAAAAAATCTATCGATGCAATAGTATTTTCGAATTCGAATTGTTTTATTGCAATAATATTAATGAACCGTTTAAAGAAATTTACTGTTACATCGATATTTATCGAAATGATATAGTTAACGATACCTCGTTACATAGTCAATTGAATATTTGGCACATTTTTTTTTAAATAAGCTCTTTTTACACGCGTTCGCGTACAGCAACTAATTAACAACGTATTTATCTCGTACAAATTATACGATTAAATATAAATATAAGTAACAATCTGTACTTTTTAGATTAAATTCTAAGTTATTGTAACTTAAGGATCAAATACAAAGAATACAATACACTTTTATTTATCTTATCTCTCCTCCCTAATCTCACAAAAATGTTGTCGTTTAATTACGTTGTTTTAAACAACCCTATATTCTAATCCACGAGTATCTCACACATTTAATCTAATCGTTATTATGAAGTGTTTCATAACATTTACTGTGTTTTGTTTGCTCTCTTTCTTTCTATCTGTTAATGTTATTTTTTTTTTAACATTGTTCCATCAATTTCGGATGTAAATGATATGCGCTGATCAAAAAAGAAGTACACACAAAGAAATTACTTTATTTTTTTCATTATTCAGTTATAAAACGTCACGGGAATGATATTTAATAGGCGAAGAACACTTCGATCATTATTTGAGAATTGTTACCTTACACTTTTAGAAAGGAAAAGCAACGCACAAAACGTTTGCTATATTTTTATAAGAATTTAAATCACAAGATTAAATGAGAGTTAACGGTGTTTTCGTCGACACGGAACAGAAGATTCGTAATCCATCGATTTCAGTTAAAATCGCGGAGTTTTCGTCGATAAATTGATGCAAGCACGTCTGTAGTAACAATTTGCACGTGCTTTGATTTCGAAAACGTATCGTTAACTCTCATCACTTACTAGTAGCGCGCGAAAGTATAAATAGAATGAGGCTAAATAAATTAAAAAGAATATATAAATGTCTGTAAATGCAAAACCTTTTTTGAATGCGCACTGTTTTCGCTGCTGTGAAAGGTGTGGTACTCGATAAATTTTCTTTTTATTTTATTTATCAAAATCTTCCAATCTTTTTTTCGATTACATCGTGTATCGTCGGTATGTTTTGTTTCGTCTTGTATTATTATGCAAAAAGTGACATAAAGTGCTATCGTCAGTTCTATGGCGTTTGTGTATATTTCTCATAAATTTCAGACGTAGTGTAGGTTATTTATAGCAAATTTTACAATAAGAAATACAGACTAACCTATATAAATCCAGTTTATTATTTCCATGAATCCTAAACGTGGTACAAGAAAGCGAAAGAGTGGCACACCTTCGATCGATGCAACTTGCCTTCCGAAGAACCATCGTCAATCACAAGCCATTCAGTCTCGATCGAAATAAAGCTTTATTTTCTTGAGATCTCATTCAGTATTTTTAATATAAAATTTATGTACTTCTTTTGTTTTGCAAACGGATATATTTATACGGATATATTTCAACTTTCTAACATATTCGACGTGGCCCAAAAGTGTGCTTGTTGCCAACAAAGATAGATATGTGAAATATTTCATGAGAAGGTGAAGAGTAAGATTATTATCTAAAGTACTTCTCCGCCAGCTAGTCGCTTTGTTATTTATTTACGCAATCGATCGCATGCCAAATCGCAAATTTCGTTTTATATACTCTTGTTGTTAGAACAATATATACTTGCTTCGGGGCGCGACCGCGGCGCCTGATAAGCCTTGCAAGGATCGATTTTGCGTTATTCGTAACTGAAATTCTTCCAAACTGAAAAATTATAAATGTAAATGATGATAGATTGAATAGGTGCGCAATTATTTGTTCTTTTTATGCATTAATATTTTTATTTCTTATTGTATGGAGTATTTGTTTATGTCTCATGTTTGTGTAAATATACTTCTTTGTTATACATTATTTTGTTTTAATGATATTCTCCTTTTCCCCTACATTGCCTTATCCTTAAAATAGTTAATAGATACATTTAAAACTTAGATGTGTTTTTTTTGTGTCCACTTCTTTTATATACATTGCCAGTACTTGACAATTTGGCTAAATTTTGTGTACCCTGAAACAATCAGTATGTCTGTGTGTATATATGTATGCGTAATATGCTTTTGCCTGGATTGCACGTTCGCAAAGATTTGACAGCGAATTCTTTTATAGTTTTACAGCTTTTTATTTATTATCATTCTGATATGTTCATTAACACTTATCATTCTACATTTAATAAAATCAACCAATTCTTCTGCCTTCGCAGAGACAATTTGTCACCGTTTTCCTTTTTACAAAAAGAATTCGTATTTTTATTCATTCTTTCATAATCGTGGATTACAAAGAAACCTTGAACGACGCAATCCCTTCGCAAAGGAAAGAAATTAATGCTTTTATATAATTATACACATCACGTATTACAGTTCTAAACACTCACTAAGCACTACCGTGAATTAACCGCATTTACGAGATGCGTCTTGGTACAGTCTTTGACGCTATAAGTATATGCTTCTTTTCTCTGCCCTTTTTCTTTCTTTTAAAACCCGAACTCTTATAATATAAGTAGTCACTCATTCATCTCTTTTTGTTTCTTTTCATTAATTCGTTTCTCTCTCGCTCGTTCTCTCTTTCTCTCTCTCTTTCTCTCTTACTCTTTATCTCTCTTCCACATTAAAATTTTATTACATGTATTACTTGTAAGTTTAATTTTTTTTTTTTATTAAGACCCTGTTTCTTTAAAGGCTTCGTAACGTAAGTTGCTTTCGGCCGAAGTTTCAGTAGTTGAAGTGCAAACAGGAGGGTAGAACTAGAGGTGCTCACCGCACATAAGAGTCAGTTTTTCGAGGCTTTCCTTTTTCAATGTTTATCAACTTCCCGCTTATTTCGCTTGGATACTTTCGTCGATTTTCGATACAAATACAAAAAATAGTATACAAATTTTTAAAAATCTATCAATTCGCAAGAAATGGACAAGTTGAAGCAATTAATGAATATACATTTTCATTGCTAGAATTGTTTTGGGTGGAAAAAATTGGAAAAGAAACAAAATAATTGAAAGCAAAAAATTTATTGCAAGAAATTATCAACATAAAATAATTGTTTACGAATTTTGAAAAAGAAAATAAAAGAAACCGAACTTATGCAGTTACAATTAATTATCGATCGAAAATTTTCTAATAGATACAATAAGCGCGCGTCTTTTTGAAAGTATCATATGTTGACGTCAGAAAAAATGATTCTTTTTCCTGATTACTATAAAAATTTTACGCAATTCTCTGCATAAAATTTATAAGTATAAAATGTACCTAACTCTGCCGCAATCTTTATTGAGTCTTCATTCTATGCTGAGAGCTCGATATGATTTATTGTGTTTTTATATTCGTTCAATTACTAGGTACAGAAAAGACATTGTTTTTTTTTTGGAATAAAAACAGTGACTAATAACGCCAAGAAATGGCGCGAATGCTGGAATTAGCAAAGCTTCTGCCTCGGCGACGCTACTAATCACTTTTCTGATGCCAACGGAGTTTTATAAGAAATGGCTGATATTACATATGGAGTGAATTCACTTTCTCCTTGAGTTTTATTTGGCACTCGTTTGCGATTGATTATAATTTTTCGTTTTTATTTTATTTTATTTTATTTTTTTTTCTTCTTTTTGGCACGTCTGCTTTGGGCCAAGATTATCTTATTCTCATCGGAATCGCCTTCTACAATCTCTCGACGTAAATATTTGGCACACAGTATGAGTCGCGCAATTATTTTATTTTACGTTTGTCTCGAGTATCGTAAGATTTTAATCCCCATACAGGAACAAGTAGAAAAAATATTCCTCAAAAATCTATAGCTCACCTGTGAAATCGACCGAATTCGAGATATATTACTTGATAAAAGTGACTTTTTTTCCCTTTCCGTTCTATAGCCCTAAAAAATGAATCGTTCGATCGAATCGCCCTTCCGCTCGCTCTCGGTTATCGTTAGCCGATTCCGGAATATACGTGCGCGTTTTTTTTTCGGTCCTTATTCTTTCATTTTGGATTTAAAAAAAATAACGTTTAAGTGGCGAGCGCGACCCAATATTCTATAAAAACTAAGTTACATTTCTTAGCTGATTGCCTTGTGTTACGGTAAATTTGAAATTCGGCGCGATCGGTTGGAAATAATGTCCTTTTTTTTTTATTTAATTTAATGGATATTTGCGCTTGATTTACCGACCGATCGGCGTCGACTTCACGCAGTAAGGTTAAGGCCCCTGCACTAACGGATTGCTCTACGCCACAACAGAATTTGTCGCCGTACACGTCGATCGCCGACAGCATTACATTTATTTATTACTCTTTCGCTTAATTTTTTTTTTTTTTTTATTCCTCGTCGTTCCCTAATTCTTTTTACTTTTACATTTTTAATATAAAATAAAACTAATTTTACTTTACTTATGCAACGAATGAACAAGTTTCTCTTTATCTTCATCTCACTTGATATATAAATAGTAATATCACTTTTGAAAATTTGTTTAAAATTCATTATTTTCTTCTTTAAAAATCTAGCAAATAACTTAAACTGGTACTTATATTACAAGAAAATACGAAAACCAACACAATCGAAGTGTCAGTTTGAATTTGAAATCCCGATTTATTCATGAGGTATTAACTTATCGTACGAAATGATATCAACACTTAATGAAAATCAGCGTACTAAAGGCAATTGGCACTGTTGGGTCAACTTCAGGTGTAACTTTCCGTTTCTCTTAAGATTTACACAATATATTTAATATCGTTTTTCAGTAACGAGCTTTTTCGACTGTTTATATAAATGTTTTTTTTTTGTTTTTGCTACGGAAGTACACGTATTTCAACGTCAAATATATAAGAGATTACTTATGAGGATTATGTCGATGATACTTTTCAAAAAGTCATCTATATTCATATTTTATTACTATTATACTATAACTGTAAAATACACGTATTACGCGAAGACAAGGAGCGATTGTTGCGCGAAAGCTCGAGATTTAAGGTAACGAAATTGATTGTCTCAGCTTCCGTGCGAAAATCGCGAGATTCACGTCAAAAACTGTAAATAGTGCTAACATTGTGAGACGAAAACTTTACATTTTTTTATCGCTTTCTCAAGTCAACAATTATTATGCTTGAGTACTGATGCAATATGTTCACGTGCTTTACAATAATAAATTACATTTTATAGACGCTTATTAATCCTGCCTTTTATTATCAACGTTCCTTGCCGCCTTCAATATAATTTCAAAAATTAATTTGTCTGGAAAGTTAATCCGAGCCTGAAATCATTCGTATAAACAGATTGAGATTTAACAAAAAATTACTGAATACTTAGTGTTTACTGACTTATTGCTCGATGAATTTCTAGACATACTTGAAAATTATATCGGATTAATAGAATAAATATATATACGCATTACAGTATTTATATCACACAAATCAACTGGTTAAACTAACGATTAAACTAAGAACAGAATTTCCTTTAATTGAATTTTTTATCGTCAAGAGTTTAAGCATGCGTACGGTTGTTTTTTTTTTATATATGGTAGCGATATGTAGAGTAGAATAATCGTATCCTAAACTTATATGTGCCAACGGATATGTCTGTGGATGTTATCATATTGGATTTCTCGTTAAAACAATGAATTTTTTTTTAACTGCAGTTATCATTTTCCGTGTTATTTTAGAAATCTGACGGTACGTTAATTAAGAAAAGACCTGAGTAAGCTTTTAATTGCTCGTACGTTTTTTTTGCGATTCGCCATGCAAGATTTTAAATAATACTTCTTACAATTTTTGAAGCAAAATTAAATATAATATTTAATACTCAGCAGTTCAGTCTTTAAAATTTCTTTTTCAAATACATATTAAGATTTAATTTTGTTGATAAATTAATTTTTTTCTCATTTAAAACGCAGCATGTAAAAAGCAATAGCATTTGACAGTATTGCCCGTCATTGTTTTATTTATTCTTTTGAACATTCGTTTCTGAATCAATAATTACAATAAATTTTTCGCTCAGATCTTCACTTAACGACGACAAGATTAAAGATAATCGACGATGTCGCTTTTCAATAATTGTTATTGTTATAAGTATAGTTCCTATGTCTACTATTATTAATATTATTATTGATATTATTATTACTGTTGTTATTATTATTATTAATATTATTATTATTTCTTGTTTGTTCTCGGCGTTATTCACCTTACAATATGTTGCAGAGATATATTCAATTATCGATGCAGGGATCTGGTCCGCTCTGATTACGTTGTAGCAAAAAAATTGTCTTTATTATTTTTTTTCTCATCATCTTATTTTTTATTAATTTTCTTGCATTTCATTTATCAATTCGGGAAATTCTCTGTCACATTGTTTTTCATTAAGATACTTCGCGAGCGAAAATTCAAAATGAATTTAACTCGTTTCAATGAGAAGGAAATCGTAAACAATGATTTATAAAAATTATTTCTTATATTTATATATATGTATATATATAAATAAAAATGTTAAATTTATATAAGACTGAATTAAATTTACACATGATTGAGTTTATATATTCAATCAAATCTAAGGAGAAACGTTAATACAGATTTACGCGCAAAAGTGAAAAAATCTATTTTCGCTCGAGATTATACCCCGAAAAAACTTTGAAATCTGCATTAATCATTTGAATGCATTATTAAAAAGTCATCCTTAACTACAAATAACCTATAATCAATTCTAATCACAGCAATATTATTGTTGATATACACAATCATACAGCATCTCTCACTAAATGTTTTTCTTATTATTATTTCTTGTATTATATTTTGTTTTAAATTTACTTAATTTTTTTCTGTTTCCCGCTGCTTGAGGCTTGTTGTTTTTCAATTCTCTCTCCGCTCGCGAAACCCTCTTGATTTTTTTAACAAATTTCTTTTTCGCCAGTAAACTGACTTTTACAATATGCTGCTTTATCCGTCGAGAGGGTAGAAGTTAATTGCGGAAATGAAAAGTAAATAAAATCGCGGTCAACTAGATTAAACAAAAATAATAAACCACAGAAATTTTCTACTCAATGAACACATTTTTTGCTTTATTTAAATTATACAAATAAATAACAGTTTAATAATATTAACGCACAATAAATAAAGACAGTTTCCATAGTTTTACAATAGACCTTATTTTCTTTATTGTCATGAAAGTGAATAATGATTTCGAGCGCGATGAATTACGAGTAAAATAAAAATCTTCGTTAAAATAATACCAACGAAAAATGCGGAGTCCACGGCGAGATAAACAAATTTCATATTCCTCCGCCTAATATTCGTTTTATAAAGAAATAACAAGTGTATTGAAAAAAGGCACTTCGCGCATCTCGCGGTTTGTTTTCATTTGTTGACAAGCAAAGATGATTGTTCAATACTTTCGGCCATATGGGCTACGTTTTAATTTTCACATTTAAAAGAAAAGTGTATACTTAAAATCTAAAAAAATAAAAGTAACAACGAAAACACTCTTCGTATCTATGTACAAAACTACTTTAAAATATATCAAGTATTATTAATGTTTGATATTTATATACATGCAGTACTTTTGCAATTTTCGAGAAAATAACAATTTATCGATATTAAAGATTCAATAAAAACCAATGAGTAACAAATATTTTGATGATATGTAAAGTTAGTATAATAATAATAATAATTAATTAAATAATTCGTTTAAAAAATGAAAAACTAATAAATACCAAAACTCGTTCTTTGGCACACGCCGGAAGCGCACTGATTCGAATTATTAAATTTAAATTTCAGTCCAGGGCCTAAGCTAAAAAATTACCAAAGGCGCCAAATTCGATTATTGCTTTTCCTGCCCTCGACTTTAGTTTCTTGGTCGTTCGAGTGGTCGGAGACAGATAATGTGAAACCGCTTTTCGTGAAACGTCACACATACTAAATAAAAGTATAATGAAAAGTTTATGTTTTAGTTTTACGATCATTGTATGTAATTAATAACCGATAAAACTACAAAGGAAATACGGAGATAAACAAAGCGCGGGTGGGAGGGAACCCTCGAGGGAGGGAGCTTGATGCGCCTCTTTTAATCTCACCTTCGTCGCTAAAATTTTTATCTAGTTAATTTCTTCTTTGTATTGTATAATAAATATATATATATTTATATATTATATTTAATATATCCTTATTTGTAATTCATGTTTATAGTTGTATCTGCTTGTATTTTTTCCTTATTCTTCATCGCTTTTTATACGCCATAAGAGAAGCCACTTAAATTCTAATATTATGCGCGTCGACTTGAGTTCACTCAACCATTCTACTCCGACTAAATTTGAGTATTCTTTTAAACAATCCTTAAAGCTTTGCTTTCCTTTTCTGTCAAATGGTATTTGGCGAAGTGAAAGCCCAACCATTGGTAAATCTCATCGGGTTTCTTACTACAGTAAAAGTGTATACTTCGATTCTCACTTTAGAAATAACACAAATCATAATAAAAACGAATTTTTGAAGCGCTCATTAATATAAAAATTTTCGAAAGAAAAACTCGCAACGATTTTTGTACACACACTTATAACCTAATTACTACGAAACGTAGTTAAATTTACTTTGTCATTGAATCACAACTCGGGTCATTTTGCCCCTTATACCGAATCACAATTTTCTGTAAATACAAATCAAGAGTAACTTGGATTACGAAAAATATAAGCGTAATGACGCACGATTAAAAATCTTAGTAATCAGCCCGAAAAATGATTTACCTCCATTGATTAATAATAAGTCAATAATTAATGGGATACGTATGTGTCTATTAGTACAATTTTTTTTTAAACTGCTGATATTTTATATAAACAGGAACCTCTATAAATTTTACGTGTGAGTACTTATTTTGACCAAATTAAAAGTACATTATGACCAGATAAATGCACAAATTTTATGCAATGGTACCTACTTTTTTCTTTTATTAGTTTTTTTTTTCAAAAGAGCCTCCTTATTTCGCACCTTTCGTAATTAGTTTCTTTTAAATTCTTTTATTTTCTTTTATTTTATTTTTTATTAAATATAAAAATGAAAACTAACGTATCTTTGGCTTGTTCCCTTTACCAATCGGCAGCAGCATGCGGCTGCACGAATTTAATTTTTTTCTTTTTTTAAGTGTCTAGCCTGCTTCGCCTCTTTTTTTTTGTTTTAAAACATTTGTACAATTTTGTACACTCAATTGTTTATGGTAATTCCCTCTACTCCTACATTCGCTGCATTCGACGGAAATTGCATCCTAATATGTGGACACCTTCTATTGAACCTTATGGCAATATTATCCTTATTACTTTTTCATTCATTACTTCTGTTACGCGAGCGCCCGCGTATGTTATGTGTGTACGTGTATGTGTGTGTGTGTGTGTGTGTTTCTGGGACTTTCTTAGATAAGATGCTGAGAAATTGTCGACTTCACATTTACTAAAAATCTTTTTTTCAAACCCCAGATTTTCGCTTTATCGCCAATATCTTAACCAAAGCCAGAATTATTATATTCCGTGATGTCTCAGAAAGACCCACTGAGCTTTCTCAGGTTATCGGAGTCAGCGACACTTGTTCGTGTCGTGGCTGCCCACCACCGCAGCGCTCCTGCGATTTAGCTTTCGATAATAATAGCGGCAGTTGTTGATTGTCAAAAGCAACAACAACGGTGAGTGACGGCTGACGATGTAGATGACAACACCACGGCTTAAGAGGCACAAATTCTAGTGAATTGGTGACTTGACGATGTGATTGGGAGTGATGTATTGAAAGGCTGGTATCGCCATACCGCCGGTCTCTAGTGATATCCTGCAACAAACGAAGAAAAGTGTCAAATTTTTTCTAATCATTCGCTTTTTTATAAACGAACATAATTTTATCCCCTCTTTTTTTTAGCACATTAAATGTAAGAAGCTTATGCTGTTTTGTAACCGATTACAAAAACTTTTTTCAAGTTTTGAGCCGTAGTTTACACGATCTTGTCTGAGTGCAAATGTTGTCGTTTTATTTTCGCAAAGTAATAGTTATGGAATGAAGTTGCTTTTTTAATACAACCATGAGAAAATATAGATATTGTGTTTCTAAACGTATTCGCTCAATGTAAACAATGCTCTTAAACCGATTTCAAAAGAAAGTGATTGTAACTGATATTAGAATGGTAACGTTGAACATTCAAAATCGCCCATTGATTACTTTTAATAACAAAACTTGCTATAAATATACTTTCTTTATTAAAAAGAGATGTCATTTTTTAAAAAAAGGTATCGGCGATTGGTACACGCTTTTTAGCAAGTTTCGCAAAGTAATTTAAAATTTTTTTTATTGAAAACAGTCGTTTAAATAAAAGTATTTACAATTGAAGAAAGTAGCAAAAGTAAAAAAGAAAATTAAATTAAAAATAGAATAATTTATTTTTAAATATGCTAGCAATATATTTAGTACACAAATTATGAAAAAAATCTGCTCTTTCCATGTTTATAGTAACCCTTTCAGACCCACAAGGATTTTAAAGGAAAATAATATGCTAATAATAGACCCGCTTAATAAGATTTTACATAATTTTACATATATACATATCGCTTCCGATTATATTGAAAATCGCGAATTTAATTCAGGTCTGAAAGGATTAATTTATTTCGACTAACTCGTTACAATAATAGATAGATGCCTTTTATCAAAGAAAAATACGGTTTAATGGGATGAGTAGATTAAGGGGAGTAAAAGGGACTGGATAGTGCTTACCAGAAACGGGCAGGAGCCTGGGTCAAGTTGTTTGAATGGATACATCTTCCTTTTCTTAATTTTACGGTCTCATTGAAACACTCTTTCATTCCATAATCTCGTAGATTTTTCACGTATATGATTATTTACTTACATCATTCTAATATTAATAAAATATTTTAAAGGTATTGCTAAAATAATTAGTAAATCCTTAAAAAAATAAGAGTAATACAACGAAGTTGAATTTTAAGGGAGACTAAAGATGAGACATTCACTTCATTTTTTTCTAATAATCACGCCTAGTTTTTTATTTATTAAGATAGTACAGAGTAGCCAATAATATAGCTAAACACACACTTGTTAAACAATGTTAGAAGGATATTCAGCGTGACTTTCACTCTCAATTCAATATCAATGCCCTTTACGCATTTACATAAATTACTCTGCTTCCGTTACACACTTGATCGAAGTTATCCTACGATTACACCAGCGCTTTTATGCGTAAAAGATGAAACTAGTTTTTTCTGTTGTTATGACAAAAAGGTAAGTATACAAAGCATAGTTCACAGATAATTGAATCGAATAAAATCTTACAAATCAGGAACAACAAAATGCAATGGCATCGAAAAAATAATGTAATATACAACTTTTGTAATGTATTATACAACTTTTTTTGTTGTAATTTTTTTCAAGTATTATTTTTTAATAAAAATATTAAAAAGTCCGCAAATAGAAAATTATTCGATTATTAAACACCTGATTTACGACAGGATTACAAAATTTCCTTAAAAAAAATAATGTTTAATTAATTTTGTATATTTACTCAATCGAGTTTCTACTTTGCGCTTGGAAAATTCGAGGAATGTTGACGTGACCACCAAATTTCACTTTTTTCTTAACTCAATTCCTTTACTTGGTTATTATTACATACTTATATATAAACAACGGCAGATCGTCTGTTCTAAAAAAAGAAAAACATATTAAAGGACAAAAATGCTGCTACACGCTGAACGTTCTATTTGTGTGCGTGCGTAATTAATATGTAGAATATTGGTTAATCCAAGTATTAGAAAGAGTTTGTTTAACTTTAAAACACTAATCCCTAATTTTCCATTGAATTTTGTTTTGCTTTATTCTATTTAATTTTTTTTTTGTATAGCATTTAAATTCTAGAAAACGTTTAATTTTTCTTCTTTCCGTTTCTACTTTCTTTCGTTTGTAACAATTACATGATTATGACGTTTGTTTAGGCGTCTAAACAAAAGCGTTAACGTAAATTTTTTCCAATTTCTAAATGCAATATAAATTCAAAAACCTTTTGACTTTATACTATTTTTTCAAATATTATTAAAGCATTCATTCCAGTCTTTCTTATTCTTATTCTTATTCTTATTCTTAACTTATAGCACACGTTCACACACTCGTATCGAAAAAGAAAGAAGAAAAACACTTTATTTTTTTATCACACGGGAAAAGAAAATATTTTTCAAATATTACTTTTTAGTATAATTAGGTAAATGGCCGTACGCTCATAGTTGATTGAAGTTGCCTACCGTACAAATACAAATCGTGATTATACATGTTCCTAAAACAGCGTGTAACGTTCCTGTGCTACATAAAAAAATATGATGACGAGCCTATTAAACAAGAAGCCGCAACATGCAAAGACAATAACGATGAATTAATTTTCATAAATTTCGTACAAAATAATTTTTGGTAATACAAATTTTTTGATTATTAAAATAAAATTGTATGAAACAAAGACTACTGAATAAGTACGTGCGGCTCCTTTTTACATTCATTTTCCTTTCTGAATACAGAATACCTTTTTCGGTGTCTCCATCTAGCATCGTTAATTCTTTATGAAACAAGATGTTTTATGGTAAATACAATAAAAAATAAAAACTTTTATTTTTATACAAACAAACTGTTCGAAAAATAAACTCCAAAAATATTTTACAATTTTGTCTAAAGGATAATTAAAAAAAAAATAATTACGAAACTTTAGAATCGTGATATATAAAAATATAAAAACAATTTGGCAATACACCCGGAAAAATCAATAGCAATGCGTCTCATTTCAATAGAACTAACGAGCAGTATAAAAAATATAGCTGAATATAAAGAATAAAAAGATCAAATTGATTTATCAAAAGTGGAAATGAAATGACTAATAATAATAGTAATAATAATAATAATTATTGCGTAATAAAGAGAGCAACTCTCGGATGGAGACACCGAGATTCTCAGTTGTTTCACTAAAAAGGCTGTTTCTCGTTCTCTGTTACAACGGTACTGCTTTAGTACGGATTGTACTTCGCGCGCTCCGACTTGAACTTGCCGCTGTCGATGGGCCCCGGAGCACTGGGACTCCTCAATCTTGGTGTGAACGCCTTGTGTGATCGGTGAACGCCCGTTGTCTGGACCGGTAGAGCTGTCGCCGCAGCACTAGCAGCGCCCCCTAGTAATTCCGTCAGACCGCCAAGGGCGGACAGACTGGACAAAGCGTTGAGGGCACCCGGCTTGCTCAGCAGCTGAGCCAATGGGATGGCGCTGGCCAAAGGGGAGGCAGTGGTAGTGGTGGTAGAGGGGGAAGTAGCACCGGTTGCCCCGGGAGTGGTGCCGCTGCCAGGGGGTTGGGTATTTTGGGCCTCTAGGTTAGCTTTCTGCAGTTCGACACTGAGGAACAAGACAACAAATAACGTCAGAGGTTTTAGGATTATTTGAGGACAATGGTTCGTATATAATCGATAGACCTAATGGAAAAGAAATATTTAAGATCTTCCGATCAAAAACCGAGCATTTCGTTCATTTATCCTGCTTTGCAGCGTGAATTCAAGGATTGTTTACATCGGCTCAAGAATCTCAGATTAATATTTAGGTTCAATATACTGCGAGGAGGTGTTATTAAAAAAATAATTAAAAGTAAAATAATATAAATACTTTTTTTCGGTAGGTGATGTCTGTCGCTTTGAATGGATTAAATAAAACATTATTTTCAAATGCTTGGATTATGATCGTATGACTTAAGATTATTCTTTCAATTAGGAATTATCGAATTACTTTTAAATAATAATGATTTCTCTTGATTTTTTAAAAATAATTTGATTAATTATTGTATTAAAAATAAGATCGAAAGCAAAAATATATGTATTTTAGTGACAGGTATCAATGACGGAAGAACGAGGAAAAGTTTAAAGAAAATTATAAGTACAAGACAGTAAAACTTAACACAAAAAATTAAATATAAATTTTATTTTTTTTACTGATTTTTGTAATTTTAGAGGTAATGTTAATGTGTGTTGCAAATTGCATTATTAAGCACTTTAAGATGATTATGGTGAACAATTTAGTTGGAAAGTGTACAGAACTTTAATATTTTATGCATGTGCTAAAGAGGAAAAGAGAAAGAGATAGAGGACTAGTAGAGTACTGATCTTAGAATAATCAAATGAATGGAAAATATAAAGTAATCAGATGAAATGATTCTTTTTACTACTGTCTTATCAACGAAAATGTTTGTTGATATTTCGAGAAATCAAGCAAATGAAAAATTAAGCAGAAGCAAGACAGTTTTTCATATTATCTTTATTAATTATTCAACATTGTACGACCGTTAAGTGCGCAAATAAAAATTCTAATTCATTAAAAAAATTTAAAGGAACTAAAAAAATTCGATATAATTATTGCGTTCGTTTCATCCTTTAAATTTTTAAAATATGAAATCAATCTTATTTTTGAAGATAACTATCAAATTCTTACTTTTATAAAAAATAAATTAAATAAAACAAAGATACAATCTGCACTTGACTCAGTATTTTCAATTCAATTTTGTAATGTAATGAATAAAATAATATAGGGACTATGAAATTCAAGTGCAGGTTGTATTGAATAAAGTGCTGTAAGGTTTAAACGAGTTGTTGATAAGAGAATAATAATATAATTATAATTAGTAATAATAATGATAATAATAAAAGTAAGAATAATAATAATACTAATAACAATAATAATAGAAATAGCATTAATAACGATAAGGGTAATGATAATGATTATGATAAGTAGAAAATATTAGGAAAATGGTTGTTTTGTATATCTTAATCGGTGGTTATAAATGCAGAATTAAGGTGAATGATACAAAATCTGGAATAAAAATATACATAATGGATTATAAATATAATGAGATGGATGTGCACTTACGTAAACGGTCATAATTTCATAGGAATGTGCTTATCTCGATGGAAATCTATATTGTTCTGATAACCAGACACCAAAAACGTACTATTTTATCAGAAAAATTAATTTTCGTTATATATAAATAATGCGTTTGTAAATAGAAACTTGTTAAATAAAGCTAATAGAATTTAAAATTTTAAAATTGCGTGTTTAAAAGAGCAGCATATATACTTCGTAGTTATTTGCAAATACATTTTTTTAAAAGAAATAATTGTATTTAATAGCATTTGCGATTACTATTTATTAGTACCGATATTAGTACCGATATGAAAATTGTGAAAAATTATTCTATCGAGACAAGCAGCATAGCTAAGCACAGAAACAACGTTGAGAAGGGTATATTTATGGAAGGGCCTCCACTTCTTTACTACATATATTATACTGAAGTTCTGAAATTATTTATATTTTTTAGTGCGTTAATTTATGTTTTAGCTTATTAATTTTATGCATTACTCAAAAGAAATTCTGCTTGAAAGAATTGTGCAAAAAAGTCTATGTGGAAGCCTTTCCAGTAGGGAAATTTTTCAGTTTTTATGAATGAATTATATAACAGGGAAAAACGTAATTAAAAATTAGGTCAGAAGAATTTCATTACTAATTAAACTAATTAAAAAAAAAATGTTAATCAAATTTTGAAAAAAAAAAAAGGAATTATGGATCAAATAAAGCTGATTGTAAAATTTTCTGTAAAAAAAGAAAAAAAATTAGTATGTAATGATAAGAGTTTAGTTGTGTGATCAGCTAACAAAATAGAAACGCTTGCTTCGGGCATAATCCAAGGAAAGGAAATATACGCTGCCAGGGACCAGTAGGATTCTTCGTCTTCAATGAGTGACCCTACAGAACTAGGAAAAAAGAAACTTTTCGATCAAAAATAACGCACTTCTTGCATCAATTATTGTGATCAAATATTAAGAATTTCAGCAATATAATTATTTCGAATGATGAAATAAAAGATTAATATAAAAAACTATATTTTTTATTGAAAAAAAGAAAAGTTTGTTATCTTTGATCGTCATAGATTTACGTGATAAAAAAGGATAAAAATAAGGCCTGATGTTTGGGATAAAGAGAATTGTCTGTTTAAGTGTGGAGAGTTTAGTACGCAGGATTCTCAATAAGGTATTGTTTTTTCTGGACCTGGAAGTAGTATACAGGACCTGGAAATAAAGGGATTAGAGAACAGTTGTTGCTGCTGCTGTTGACTATTACTCTTCTTGTGCATCTCGTTTTATCTGCCGCCGCTGTTAATGCTTTAAATCGCTGCTGTGTTGTAAGATCTTACAGGCTATTGAAGGTGAACACTTTCTTTTTGTCTTACACATATCGCAATTTATCTATTCAATTTTAGCCTACTCTCTAACGACTTTTTGGCGACATTCGTGCAAGGTCGCAATAAAGTCATATTTATTTTTCAGTGCCGTTTATATATACATATATATAAACTCCCAAACGATACGCAAAGATGAATTTTTAGAAAAGATCATTGTATTTTTATTATAAAAAAAATGTAATACTTATTAAAAATTTGGCGTGTTGTTCATACACCTAAGAATCGTACACGTAAACATTGTGCACAATTTAGCATTGGTAAAATTTATATATAGATATATTAATAAATTATACTAAACTGGGCACAATTGAAACGAGTACAATTCCTATATGGATGAACAAGCTACTGCCAAAAATTTATCTTTATACTTTGATTTTAAGAATTTACAAAATCTTATAAAACTGACAATAAATTTTTTCAAAAAATCACTTATCGTTTATCAATTTATAAAAAAATATATTTAAAAATGATAAAATCAAAATTAAATCAATAAATTTTTTTATTAAAATCAATTAAAACTGCGCGCATCGTCGATGCATAAAGAATATTATGTAATATGGAAGAAAAGGTGAACCTGGTAGAAAACGTTCACAAGTTTCGAACTAGTTATTAGTTAGTTTTGAGAATAAAAAAAATGATTCTATGATTTTGTTATTAACGACAAAAATGAAATGTATTTGGTAGGCAGAAAAATCGCTAGTAAAATTTACTCAAGTGTTGAGGCAAAGTTGCTTAAAACGTTGCGCTAACTAATCAAATAAAATTTATGCAGCATAGCAAGTAAATTTTACTCAGCTTTGTTAAGCTGACAGCTCTCTTACAGTCACTCGCACGTACGGTGAGCTTAAAGGTGCAGATTCAAGTAGCGAAAAATCGCCGCGATTAATGGTCGCACGATCGTTCGCTGCTCGTTAGCGAGTAATTGTTTATTAGTTAAAATTTTTACTTTTTACTTCTTTCGACTATTCGTTAATCTTCAATTTTAAACAGAGCGATTATAGAGTCGCAATTAGAGAAGTAATCAAACGGAAATGAACGTACCCTATCCTGGTTTGCAGTATTTTTTAATTTTTTTTAATTTTTTGACTAAAGAAACAATCTTTCTCAATAAAAATAACTGCTCTAAATAGATTTTAATTAGCTCCATTTGACTCAATTTTTTATTAATTTAGGGACTGCAAAGTTTTTCCTAAAATTAGGAATGTTCATTAATGCTTTGGTTATCCCACAGCTTCCATTCGCCAAGTCCTAGCCATTTAGTTTTTGTTTAGCAGCAGTGAGTCGCGAATCACGGCAGGTTTGTTCGACAAAATGCTCTTGGCACACTCTGCAGATGAATTCAGGGTGAACGAGACCAAGATTACACGGAAAGTATACATATATATATCATTATATCATATAGATATACTTTCTATCTCGGCCTCGTTCATATTGAATTCAGCTGCGGGATGTACCAAGAGTATTTTGTTATTTCGTCCAACAACCCTAAATCGTGGCGAAAAGATCGTTGAATGAAAACGCACCTTAACCAAATTCATCATTTTCCTTGCGTACAAACTATGGGTACGTTCGATTATAAAGTGGTTGCTGTTCATTTGGTCGTTTCGATCGTTCCGGTTCGCTCTTTTCGCTCATTTCGTTCGTTCGGTCACCAATCAAAATTCTTGATTCAAACAAACCACTTGCTGTATCAGAAAAAGTGAAACGACCAAACGACCACCGATCACATCACAATCGAACGTGCCCTATGTCTTCAAAAATATATCTTTTACTACAATTGAAGTAATAAAAATACTAAAAATAAATTTGGTTACGTCACTATACGCGTGAGAGATAGACAGATAGATAGATTTATGTTTATTTCTATAACATGTGCAAAAATAAAAAGAAAGAGACAATAATATGAATTACATGGCGCTTTTGTTGTACCTGGCTGACATCCCTTTAAGTACAGGTATTTTGCTTCAAAATTTAAGCAAATTTCACTTAAGTCAGAGTCAGTATTTTTTACTTCAACGCTTGAAGTAAATTTTACTGCCGATTCTTCTCCGCGTAAATAATTGAAATGCCTTCATTTAATTAACATGTCATTGAGCAAAACTGATTACTTTTCTACCAGGGGGTTTTCTCTTTGGAAACGAAATAAAAATTTCTATTCCCTGGTTGTTTTTCACATTTTCATTTATTTCTAGAACACCTCTTTTTATTATATAAAAAAAAAATTTATTATATTATAAGATATAAGATTGACTGGACCCTGGTGGAAGTATTCTTTACGTCTTCATTCATTTTTAGCCAATTTTTAGCCGAATTTTTGTCTAACAGCCTTATAAAACACGACATTCTTTACCGGGACAACTTACTAAAAAATCGTAATAGATTAGTTTATTTTTATTTTCAACATATATTTGAAACGTGTCACAGGACAATACTTTTGTTGACATTTAAAACTTTGTGTAAAAAATATCATAAATAACGTGGAGTTGCAACTTACACGAAAAAATGAACCTAGGAATTGAAAGAGTTCACGAGTTTTCTATATATACTATCCGGACTTTCTTCTGAAATTTGGCTAAAAAAGTCGTCAAAGTTTTAGTAAAGTGACTCAAAAGTTTGGTAAAGCTTTCACCAGGGAAGAATTAATAGAACAAACCGAATTTCTTTCTCTTTTCTTAAACTTAAATGAACATCTGATCTATCAGAAGTAGGATTTTATTTTTGCAATCTTTCATTACTTTCTTCATTCTTCGAAGCAATGATTTCACAATAAAATTTCAATTATATTCTTTGATTTACCGTCGTACATATATAAATAGCTTTCTCTCTTTCTGAGTTACAACAGTTACCAATTTAGTTGTATATTTCAAACAAGCACGCAACCGAAAGCTCTTTAATCGCGAATATCACAGGATGTGCATTTTTTTTCTCGATAAATTTAATTGTAAGAGACTTACCTCATGTTGATGAGATACTGGGCGAGGGCCACCGAATCTGGATTGCCAGTAATTGTAATAGTACGATCGGTCGGACCACCTTCGCGTTCTTCGCAATTACTAATTCGAATCATGGCTCCGGAGATTTGGCGAATTTCGGCGATCTTGGTACCTCCTTTGCCAATGATGCAGCCAATCAACTCATTCGGCACGGTCATCTCATGAGTTTGATTGTTGGCCGCAGGCTGTTGTCGGTTTGTATTGTTGGTGCGCAACTGACTACCAGCCAAAGCAGCCAGAGCTACATTGTTGAATTGGAAAATGAAAAATTTGATTACTCTAAATTATAAGAAATAATAGATCCTGAAGTATTAAAGCCTGAAGATTCGAAACTAAAATTTTTTTAGAATCAGCTATTAAAATAAAATGTTTACTTTCATTAAAAAAACGATTACAGTAAAATTTACCGTAAATAAATAAAAATAAAAAACTAAAAGGCGGTTGAAGATTTTTAGTAGAGTTAAAACTTCAAACTTGTTGTCGGATTTGGAGTGTTCGATAGTGTTGAATGTTGAATGATTTTCTGTTTTTTTTTTCTTCGATGGCGCATTTAATGATTCAAATGTTATGGCTATAGTCAATTTTTCCGAACGAATTTTAGTGAGGATTCTTTACAGGAATCACTTCCATTTTATTTTATTTTTAATTAAAATAAAACATTTGAAAATCATCTTAAAATAAATTTTTCTCTTTAAGAATAAAATTGCTTTTTTGCGCAATTTTCGAGTTAATTTCCTTTTTTTAACCGCAAAGAAATTGATGGGGTAATCCAACGCCGGGAAATTACATCGCTCAAAAGCGGAAATTACCTGCAGGATTGAGACCTCCGGTGTTTGCTGGCGCTGCCAATCCACCCAATCCTAGAGCAGCTAATCCAGCCAGAGGACTACTGCCGAGCTTTCCCATCTGCAACAACGATGAAAGAAACCGTGACCAAATTGTCAATGATACTGAGCAAGCTTACTTTAAGTGTTCATTTGCAGTTTTAAAACTTTCTGGTACAGTATATAAGGGCAATATTATAAGTATGCATGGATGTAAAAAACACGGAAATAATCGTACGTTCGAACCCTTTTTTCTCCCCTTTTCTACTTTATTGTTTCGTTTAATTTCCATTAAAGCCGCGTGACATGCAACAATAATGTTTATTATTAGATCCAATTAAAGCTGACATAATTTTAACTAACTGATTTCTTAATTTTATAGTTACTTTTCTGTCGGACTTTGATATTAAATTTTTCATGATTTGCTACCGGTTTAAAACAATAGAAATACTAAAAACAATAAAAATGATTAGATTAATGATGGTAAAGGAAGTGGATTACTGATTTTTCCATTTTAATTTTACATAACGAGGCTTATCACTTTTACACTTACTTTCGGTTTTGTATTTTAAGGTAATATCATAATCAAAGTAAAGCGATCCTTACTCCATCTACTTCCTCTTTATTGAGGTTTCCCTTTTCCGTCATTACTTTTTTATATATTTAGGAGGATTTATATCCTTTTTTTATAAATTAATAATTGATTTGCATTCTTTGATAAATATATATAACTTTAAAATAATTGTGTTTCAAAAAAGTAGTCAAATTTAAAAATGTATTTTTTGGAATGTTTTTCAATGTTCATATTTTAATAATTTAAAAGGCATCAAAATTGGAAAAAAATACTGAGAAATTTGGCGATTCTTCGATCGATAGTAGCTTTCACTTCAGCGATGAAACATTTATATTCCCAAGAAAGAAAAAAAAACATTGTTTGGCAATTTTAAAAATGTGGGAATTGATTTTAAAGTGTATGCACAGATTTTACTCGGTCGTATATTTTATTCCCGTTTTTACCTGCCATTACCTCGCGTTTCCCACCCCAGTCCGCCATTACTGTAGCCCCCTCTTTACTTAGCGAGAACTCGAGTAGCTTAAAAGTGGGCTATCGATTATTTGCCGTGGTGCGCAGCAGCATCGTCCGCAATTTTTAGTGATCACTGTATATTGGCCGTTGCAATATCCGACTCAACTAACGAATTATTAACAAAAAACTTATTCGAGTGAAGACCGACGTTAATATTGAACTAGTCCAAACGCCACCAAATCTGCCTTGTTATATAAAGTAAAATATTTACTTTCTTTCAGCCGAAACATTATTGCATTCTCTAATTATTATTACTTAAAACATTTTCATTGCGATTCTTCTTATATATATGCATTAATCTATAATATCTTATTTTACTGTAATATTTTACATATTTTTAAAATTCGATGCCTATATATATTTATTGACAATGAATTATGCAACAGTGAACTCGTAACTACTGTTAATTCTCCGGAGCATGCATAACAATTCTGTTTTTACTGTGAATGGAAGACCTTATAAAATAACTTCACATGATAGATCTATTTTATGCGAAATACAAAATCAATTATACCAAATGAGTCAATTATACGAAAAACATCGACGATCATAAGGGGAGAAATTGCAAACGAATTGTTTAAAATTGTCACAATTTTATATTCATTATTTATTTTAATAATTGTATATTAATTCAAAGGCAAAAGAAATAATTTATTAAATAATTTATCTAAATAATTTATCATTAAACTCATATTTTATTCTTACAAAACTTTGTTACGTGTATTAAAAACTGTAACTACTAATTTTGTAAACCAAAATTTATTAAAAAATTTTGGAAACTTATGAAATTTTCTAGTGGTGCTGAAGGGTGAACAAAAGTAAAATTAATAAAAATATGATATATAAAAAATTAAAAGCGCTATCAAGGACAGCCCACCCTCGCGAACTCCTCGCTATATTTAGCAGCTACAAAGTAAGGTCCAAATAATGTAGTATTGAAACATATTCTAAAGGGTTGTGATAAGGGAATAACGAAAGACGTTTCGATGGCAGTAAAATAAGCATTCTAAGAGAAAGAAGGGGGAATACGCAATGAAGCATAAATCGGAAAAAGAAAACTTTAAAGCTTTAAATCTGTTTTGGTACGTAAGAATTTGTAGCATGAAAATTAATAATAAGACAAGCCAATCAATGAGAGAGATACACATACCCATTTTTGAAAATAAAGAATATCACCTTAGAAGTAGTAAAAAGAAAGAAGGAAAATTTGTACTGTCTATTTTATATTTTGGCTTAAAATTTAATAAATAACTTAAAAACATGAGATTCAGTGAATGTTCCTTTAACGTTTATTATCTGTCAAATGTTAATTTTTTTGTTTTAAGAATCCTAAAGTAATAATTAACGAAATATATTTATAAGCGCAGTAAGCATTACTTTTAGAAGCCGCTTAAGCTGCATAATATTTTTAAAATGACACTCGAAAAAAATGTTCTAATAATTCGCTAAAATTTTTCATAAAAAATATTTTTGTCGATACAATAATAAAAATACAGACACAAAATTTAAAAAATTCAAATAATCAAGGGGAAAATAATAAAGATTGTTTTTTCAAGTGGCGAATCAAGAAAATTTTAAATTGTAATGCAGAAAAGTAAAGCCAGAACGGAAATAAAGATGTGGATCTAACGTAAGCAGTGTAATGCATAGACTACTAAAAAACGAAGTTATAAATGGAAGAATAAATAAATAAAAAAGATAAAGATTTGAAGGAAGAGAATTAATGAATAAGCGTATGTAGTGACCTAAATCTACCTATTCGTGCCACACATGCATTTTTTGATAATAGGATTATTAATGCACTTTAAAAAAAGTTGTATGAACTGTGAAATCATTCTAAACTCAATTGAATTTTAATACCGACTTTAAAATTTTATTTTGAAGCTTTCAGAAAAAAGAAAATTTAATTTTAACTACAATGTCGGAAACTAAATATCACTTTTATACTGTATTTTGTACTTTCGAGTCAAATTAAAAATGTTTTATACTTTCAATAATAATTTAAATTTAAGGTTATTCTATTATTATTCCTAAATTTGACTGCGTTTTTTATATTAATAGTTGTTATTATTAAGTCTTTTATTTTTACAAGTTTTTTTTCTTGTAACTTTACAATTGAAACGTTTTTATTGGTATTCATTATTTGTACTTTATAGACTAAGTGCTTTGTACTTTATGACAGAACCTAGCATACGACTTATGAATTTTGGGTTCAGTAGAATTAGCTGAATTTTTTATATACATTATACTTCTGGTCTCCAGATCAAAAATGTTCATAGTCACAAAGTCTGAAAATGGCAATTTTTCGAAACAGAAGAAGTTTAAAATTTGAATATGCGATCTGAGTATACTATATATATAATCTGTGACTATATATATAATCTGTGACAATAAATTTTATCGTTACGATTAAATCGGCTGATAAACGTAATATGGTAGATCTTTTGATATCCTGATCATAAGTATTCATGAAAGCAAAATCCAAAAATAAACAGCTTCCGATTTATAGAATGTTTGACTTGTTTATAAATATATTTAAATATGTTACACACTAAAATCAGATTTTCAACCACCTATATTTCGAAAATTTAAATTTTATGACTATAGACACTTTTGATCAGGAGACTATAAAAAATAATATATCAAAAATTCAGTTAATTCCACCAGAAACCAAAATTTATGAGATAAACGCAGGGTCCTTTTTCCAACTGTTGTTTGTCTTTTATTCTTTATCTATAATTCTCATCCTTATTAAAGTTCAAATATGACACGAATAGCAAGCTATTTTCGCACTTGAACTATGCGCGCAATTTAAATTTTGCCAAGTTCTGTAATATTGACATCATTGTAAAATTAAAATTCTTTGTAAAAGTAAGGAAAAACGAAAAATAAAATATTTAAAATAAAATGCTATTTAATTTGTTCTTTACTCGTTATTTAACATCATTCTTAAATGAAAACTAGTCGGCAAGATTAAACGCCTTTTCAAAAGCATTTATTAATATAAGCATTTTTTAATAGAGCGTTCAAAACGGGAAAGATCAAGTAGGCATCAATAATTGAACTCTCGGCGATTTATAAAAACTTTAGAAATAAAATTCATGCGAAAAAGCTATTTAGACCATCCATGTCAGCGCATGACAACCACGTTAAGTTCCAATCGATCGCTTAGCGAGCGCCCTCTCAATAATTTAGTGATGCAGGTATAACTTAAGTTCTCTCAGAAAAACGGGCCAAAAAGATGCTAGTGGGAAACAAAGATATTCCCTCGTCAAACATTAATAAAGCAGACGAATACGGCTACAGTAGATAGAAAAAGAAATTAGAAAAGCAATGTTCGAGGTTCACATTTATTTCATTGATTACTACTATAACTTGTGTATTACGTAAAGATTTTAGATTGGAAGTCAATTTTTTAACAGGTGACTGTTGTTTTAACGATGCAATTTGTAATCTGTTGTTCTTTACCGAACTTTAATAAACAAGTCAAAAATTCAATTTGCAAAAAAAGTGAAATAAAATTTATTGATTTTTGTTAACGTAGAAGTGATGAATATTTTACAGACAAACAACAATTTGTTTTTTAAAACAAAACTTTTTAGGGCGTTTGCAAATTTACTTAACTTTTACAATCATTTTTCATAGTGCACACTTTTGAATTATATTGCATATAAAATTGTTACCAGAAACAAAGCTTTATATTATTATTTTAGCAATGAATTAATGAAAACATTACACAAACAGTTTTCTTTCATCAGATGAAAAGTGATCAAAGCACAATTTTTTGCGCTCGTGTACCCCTGACTTTTTATGACATTTAAACAATGAAACAATAAAGCAAGTCTCCCTGTATATGTTAGAGAAAAGAGGGCTCGGTCTGTACTTTAATATACGTTTTGATTTCTACCTTATTTTTAAATACTTGATATTAATGATTTACTTTAGATTTTCATGCATTCGAAACTTCCCGTGACCTGACGTCATAATGCATTATAACTAGAACATAAACTTTATATTTAATGGTCGCTAACAGATATTTATCAGAAATCTTTAATTTAAAAAATCCTAAATAATTTTTAGTTCTAATTTGCAGTAATGTACTCGGGAAGATTCGCCTATTCATTAAATTTTTGTCTTGAAACATTGAAATTCCCTTCATTAATTGTTTTCTTTTATCTACGAGTATACGAATAGTAAGACATTTAAAAAATTTAAGTATTTCTTAAATTTTGTATATACTTTATACACACATGTGTAGCAACAAAATATGAAAAAAAAGCTGGTATAAAAACGTGTTTTGACATATAGAAGCGGAAAAGTGTGCAAAAGCAAAGCAAGAGCGAAAGCGACTTCATAATGAACGAGAAATACATTTTCTATTAACTTATTTTATTTAAAAAACTTATTTTATTTAAATGGAATCACAGTTCGTTTCTTTTTTCTACCCAATAAATATTTTATTCAGTTAAGTTTTTAACCCGCAGAAAGAGTAACGAAACAGACGCAGCAATCAACTTTAAAAAAAAGTTATCGAAGTTACTAATTTATCAAGTTAATTTAGAAAAAGTGAGAGCTTTAGATTTTTGTGATCAAATTACTGGTCAAATTTAAATATAAAGTAGCTCAAATTTCATGATTCATGAACAGTTTTATCTCATGTCTAACGATGCCAGAAAACGTTTTAAATGGCGCAGATTAATATTCGCGCTTCTTGAGAAATAAATTAGAAAAAAAAAAATAATTAAATCTGCTCTTTTACATTTATTACGTATATTTAGAAAATGCATTTTCGTACACCTCGCAGTCAAAAATACGGCAAAGCTAACAACAGATATATCAAAAAGGAGACATTCAGTTTTATCTTCAATTGTGAATAGGGAATTGTACAAACACATTAATTTTTCAACAGAAAAAGAAGGAAAAGAGTAAAGTCGGAGGCTACGCTGGGGCGGCCTCAACGCAAGGGCCAAAATATAGAAAGCTAGATAGAAAAGTACATAGAACTACATAAAGGAAGAGAAAAAATAGCTAGTTTTCTTCTTTTGTCTCTCTTTCAAACCAAAAGATGGTACAAGTTAAAAATGTATCTGGAATAATGAAGGAAGGAAATGCCTTTGGCAGCAATTTTTGAAGTACTAGTGACTTATTTCATAATAAGCGAGAAACTTAAATAATAAAATAGATTTTTATAGAGAAGAAATCCAATTATATCAAAGTTTGAAAAAATGATCGGACCATCAAAAAAGAGACAGAAGAATTGAACAGTCATCAAAGATAAACAAAAATTATCATTTGATTTTCAGTACAAAAAAGGAAAGAACAGGTATTGAAGTAGGTATTGGACACGCAGAGCATGGGTAGTGGCAGGGTGTACAAGAGAGAAACTGGTACAGTTTGCTAATTGTACTTAAAACGTTAGAAAAACCGTAAATGAGATGAGCGCGAAATAAAACCCGTAAAATTTACACTGCGTTCGCGAGTTTTTGTAAAAAGCTGCGCTTTTCGCGCAGCAATATACTTTATCTTCGTCGATAAATACTTTAACGTTAAAGCGAACTTTTACAGAAAGAGACACCCTTACGATCGAAATAAGCCGTACAGAGATCGGAATTTGACGGAGTGAACGAAAAAATGGCGCGAAAATTCAAATTTTCGAAAAACTCTGATTTTGAATGTACGCGTACGCGACAACTGGACGCATTTCTCTGGATTGGTTGTTATCTAGATAGTACAACGGTTCTAGGGGCTTCTGGGGTTTGTCTGGCAGGGGTTCCTGGTAAACTTTGGTTTGGAGAATTGAAGGGGGGGGATGTCTCGTTGGAGTCACGAAAAACAAAAGACTTACGGCATCTGCCACGAGGTGTGCGGGCGGGAGGGCTGCCTGCAAGTGTCCACTCTTCAGCAGGGGGTCGGCGAGGCCTGCCACGCTGGCGTGTAAGGAGCTCGGGTGTAAGGGATGATGGTGGGGGTTGGCGAGGTGGGCGGGTAATAAGGGATGATGCCCGTGTGGTGAAGCTGTGAAGGGCGAGGAGGGGTGGGCCGCGAAGGGCGAGGTCTGTAGAGTTTGGCCGTTGAGCGAGGGCGGGTGGGGGGCTGTCCCGGCAGCAGGGGCGGCGGGCAAAGGCATTACTGTACTTACGTCCGAGTGGGCGGGCACCGCGTAATTACCCTGGATGGTGAAGGCTTGCCCACCAGCCAGGATCACTGGCCCACCAACTTGGGGTTTGGGGCGATAAGGGATCGTGGCACCTTTGGGAGGGGACTGAAACAGAAAGCAGAACAAACGACGATGCGCCCGATGAAGGACGAGCGTAATCATGGTTGTTAAAAAAATAAGAAAGATTGAGTTTCATTAGGCGCATACACAGCCATGAGCAACACCGTTTCGATGGAGGCGTTAAATGATGGATAGTCGGTCACGTGTCATCGATTACTTTACCAATCATGTGGACCGGGAATTGCATGCCACTAAAAGGATTGAAAATGTCTTATTTTACTATCAAAATCGGTTGATATTTTTTAAAAATTTTCTTACTTTCACAAGCATTTTCAGTATTTATTTTGATAATATACTGCACTGCAATACAGTATATTTCATTTTCAACCCTTCTGATGGAATACCATCCTCAGCTACGTGAATCAAAATTAATTAACCGTGTGTTTTAAAGTAGAAAAAAATCTCATTACTACTATTTATAGTACCCATTATGACTATCAACTTCATTAAATCTTTGTTTAATTTCATAGCATGATATAATTTTTAAAATACTTTAAAATAAACAATTTTTATCTCCAATTTGAAACTTTATTAGAAACGTTTGCTTTGCCTATGGCTGTGTTCTACGAATGTATACGAAGAAACGATTTGGAATATTATTTGAAAACAATGTGAATTATTTACTCTCTAGAGTACAAATACGTTTCGTTAATCTTATTGTTAACATATTTAAAACATTTTTTTAAAGATTAAGTAGTTATTTGATTTTATTCTGTGATATTCTCATTAAATACCTGTGCAATGATTATTTTTTTTACTTGGCTTCTTGAATATAAGGACAAGGTAATTCAATTCAATCGTTTCTCCGTAAGTAATTAAAATCAATATTATCTTATATATTATCGAGTAACTGCAGAGAACGGTCATATTATCAGCGCGCTTTCAAAGCTCATATTAATCAAATTCAAGTAGCGGATAATTTTTTCTTTTATAAGCAGTTTTTAACATTTTTTATTTCAGCATTCTGATTTACAATATGACGAACTCAACGGTTTCTCATTAAAACTCCGGATCATATAAAATTTGAAAAATTCTCTAGTAAAAAAGTGCATATTCAGAAAATTATTAAATGAAATTATACCCTCAATTGGTTTTAGTACTTACCGTAAAAGACCACGAATTCGCTGGAATATGGATTCTGCTGAAATTTAAAGGAATTTTTTTTGTCCTCGTATTAAAGATAACTCCCAATATTTTTGAAATTCATAATGATAAATTTTTAAATAATAAGTTTTTATTAATGTGGGTTTCTGAATATTTTTGGCAGAAAATTGATAATGATAAATAGTTTAATTCTGAAATTCAATCTATTATAGCACAATTGCCAATACAATACTGAAGTCATATCAAATGAAAAAATATGGAGAGTTAGGACCTTTATATTTAGATTTTTTATTCCTAAAAATTTGAAAAAATTCCATATCCAGGACTTCGCAGGATCTCCTAATTGTAAAATAAAATTGTTTATATTAATATATTTTTAAACAGTAAAGAACATTATTAAAAAAAAATAATAAATGTATAAAATCAAATGCACTTTTAAAAGCATTTAAGACGAGATTATGTACAGCGATCAATTAAAATTGAATACTTTTTATATAATCTTGTTTTAAGAATGGATGAAAGTAAAGTGCATACCTCTAACATGACGCAGCATATGTGATATATGCATTGAGTGATGGCTTCACTGGTGCCTGATATAGTGACAGCACGTTCAGTTGAATTGGGCAACATTTCCGATGCTACTTGAATCGACGCACCCGTTACTTCCCTAATCTCCTTGATCTTAGAACCACCTTTGCCAATAAGCGATCCACACTGTGACGCTGGCACTATCAGTCTGAGAGTAATAGGTGGCCTCGGGACTCCGCCACCGCCTCCAGCATTACCGCCTCCCTGGATGTCGTGAAACTGCGAGCACCACTCTTCAAATTTCTTGCAGATAAGAGTAAATGCCTTGAAAATCGAATTTGTGGGACCGGTAACGGTCACTATCCGCTCTGGGCACGAACCATCAGAGATGTTTATTTTAGCACCCGACTAAATAAAAGATAATCAGCAAAAATTAGTGTCTGGTTAGCATAGATTATTAATTTGAGAACATCTTAAGTGCACTGTTTCCACTATATGAACAATACATAAAGATATATTTTATTCGTAAAGTCAAGGAAACAGGTATATATAATTTGTATTGGAGTGAAGACTGGAATTGAAATTGAAAAATTAAATGGAAGGTATTGGGAATCGAATTGTCTCCACTCCAGAAGCGAGCATCCTACCACAGGACTTCACACCAACATAGATCTTCTATATAACGACTAGTCTTCTCGGAACCTTACCTTGAGGAGACGGTGAATTATTTTGATGTTACTATAATTATTTATGGAACTTATAGATTTAATAGGACTCAGTGATATAGTATTTTAAATCATTTTTGAATGTACAAAAGTGGCTATACGAAAAAAATTTACTAAACTATAGCGGAAACTGGACACACAGATGATAAAAAATTGAAAAAAAATCAATTACCTCTTCTCTGAACCTTTTGACAATTTCTCCTTTCTTTCCTATGATGCTTCCGACCTCCTAAAAAGATAAATGATATAAATTTTTAGTATTTATCATTTAATTTAAAAAAACTTAGTTGTTCTTTATAGAAAAATAAAATAAAGCTGTCATGAAGGCATCGGTTGCGTCGACCTGAGTGATTCAGCATCACACAAGTCGTTTTGCGAACATTATTTTGTGCGCGTGAAATTGCATTTTGTAAATGAAAATTTGAAAAATGTACAAAGTGCAATTAATAATCTATTAAATGCCTCAAAATGACCCTAAAAAGCGTTTCCATCACTATTTGGCAAAATTTCCTAACTATTTTATAGTCTCCTGATTATTTTTAATATTTGAATTTGTACCATTGGGTATTTTTGAATTTAAAAAATTTGACGAAAGCATTGGTGGCATTATCATTACAATTATGCTTCTACCAATTAATTATGTAACAGCTACTATAAAACTTTTTTAATAAAAAATAATCTGCAAACCTAAAAATATATATCGCAATACTACTTTATGGACACTGTATTTTAAGTTTTATAACCCGTTATATTCTCTCGACCCGAATGTGAATTTGCGTGGAAGATCGCTTGTGCTCCGATTCCAGCCTCAAAAAGGGATGTAAAGAGAATCGAACTATTCGCTTCTACTGATATTAACACGTTGTACTTTTATATCTAGTAAGAAGCAAAAAGAGTTACTTTTTCTCTATCCCTTTGTACCTCTACACGTTGTCAGCTTAAAAAAAAATTTTTTTTTTTCATTTTTAGATAAAAAATATCATTTGATAAAGATTTTTTAGTAACGTTTCTTATTTTTCAAATTTAAAATTTAAGCTAAAAAGTTTATTTTCTTTTTAATTTTAACTATCTAATATTGCCAAGTAATCGAAAGGGCTTCATTACCCTCATGTTGTCATGATCTTTGACAACATTTTGTAGTGTTTAGTAATGATTGATAAGATTTTGCATCTTAAACAGAAAGGTTTTTCAACTAGGGAATAATGAAGCTTTAATTGTAACTTAAGAAGAATGTTACTTGTTTCCAAACATAAAAAAAACATTATAATATATACTTTATATCCTCCCATTATAAAAGGAAGATGGCGATTAGAATCTAATTGAAGATAAGATTCAAACTTCAAAACGCTATCAAGAAATTAATTGGTAGATATATCTTAATTTTTTAATTCAAAACAAATCAAAACCCGATCTGAAAATAATCCATGCGTGTGGTACGGATTATGAGCTTCTAGTGTAAATAATATAACAAGTGTTTTTTAATCCAGTTATACTTGATCATTAAATTGTTTTTAAAATTTTATGAAAAGTAACTTCTACTCAAAGTAATTTTGAATTATTATATCTGCTGGTCATCTTTTATACATAAGATTATTGAAATAAAAAGGATCTATAGACCGATTTTAGACGATTATTAAGTTTGAAATAGAAATCTTAAAAAAATGTTATTTAAATAATTTGTAAAACATTTACGGAAAATAAAAATAAGAAAATTACGAATATTACATATTTTATCTCATCAAAATATATTTTTGTATTTAACATTTTTCTCCCCTACTCGTTTTCATTGGTGTATATGAAAATAAAACGTACGTAAAATTTATTCATCATTTTTAAGTAGATAGTACTGAATCAGAACATTGCAGTCTGCTTATTATTTCAGTAAAATACCTAACATAGCATAAATACTACTTAACATTTATAAAAAAAATTGTGTACTAGGTTAAGTATACTTTACATGACTAGTTTATTCTAACTATTTGTAGACTTCCGTGCAAGTTTTGCGTGTGTATATCTGCATAAGTTTTGAATGAACTTCAACGATTTTAATGTATTAGGGTCGGTTTTTTCGTTCTTTTTTAAATGTATAACGGCTAATAAAGTTTTTGTTTTGTTTTTTAAGAAGAAAGTTTTTACATATCAGAGATAATACTTGTTTAAATTTTTAGAATGAATTTAAAAGAGCTTTAAATTTGTCAGAACTTTGAACTTGATTAGGTGCATGTTATATCTATTGCCTTTCTTTTAGTTGGTTAATTACCTTTAATATTTTAGCTTGGTTCTGTATAATAAAAATTACAATTTAAATTGAGAAGATATCCAACTATTGAAGCGCTAAATTACATGATTTTTACGTCTTTTCGAAAAAACAACAGTATATTCAGCAATATATTAGACAATTTCAAACAGCAATTAGAAAAAAATGAATTTGCTTGTTATCAATCTTGTACCATTAGATCAGGAAAACGGGTTTAGTCGATTCATCTAAGAATTCTTTTTAAGAATTTTAAGAATTTTTAAACTTACTGAATGAAAAGAAGGAACATTATAAAATAAAATATTTGTAAAGTATTAATAATACTATTTACCTTGCCCTGCATTATAAGACGAATGGTCAACGTGACAGACGGATCATCGTTGAGAACAGGTTTAGTATCCATGCCGTCCATATTTGTTTGAGTTTTAGTTTTCGATTCAATTAATAATTATCAACGTTTATAAAGCTAATGATTACTTTGAGAGGAGAAGGAAGAAGGTGCGGAAGAAGGAGGCAAGGTCAGGGAAGAAATTGAAGCAACCGATTTCACTGGAGTATCGAGAATCTCTCCACCTGCTAGTTCTTGGTCAATCTTGTAACTGCTGTCTGACAGGCAAGTCCTTCACACTGAAACAATAAAGAAGAAATAAGTATTTGCATTTATTAATTCAATAAATTTTTTTACAACTACAAAACTAATAAGAGCGCCAGGGCGAAACGAATAGTGAATATATATTCAAAATGTAATGTCGCATAGGAGATCCCATATATTTTATATAACGCCTTAAATTACCTAAGTCTTTTTATTGAGAGTTAGGGTTAAAATTCGAATTAAGGGATAACTTGAAGAGAATTGTAGTGTAGTAAAGGATTCTAGCAATCGATCTCCATAAACTGAGACTGCAAGATTTAACTATAGGGTACTATAAAATCAAAATTTATTAAACTTTTGAATATCTTTATTATGAAACTATTCAAAAGCAATTTTTATAAAAGAATATAAATTCCTGCAATATACACTAAACGATCTTAATGTGCGCTATGTGCACTAAATTATATTTTCTAATAATAATAAAAGATATATAAAAGATATTCAAAATTTATCTTAATTTGTTTAAGTTTATTAGCGTTATTAACAATCACTAATTATCCTAAACAGTAGCTATTGAATCCGAACAAAACAAATTTAGCGCATCATCTAACATGTATTATTTAACATATAGTTACGCTGATAGAAAGTTAACGGGGTCAAATCGTCAATGTTTTGTTTTGCCTTTGCACCAGAAATATAATGAAGTAGAAAAAAAAATTCGTCAAGCACGTTAATGATAGCCATAAGTGAGGTTCACTTGTATATTTGGCGGATGCACGCACAGTTCTCTTGCGCTGTGATTATCTTACGAGCTTGAATTGTGTCTCTACTCTAAACCGATGTTCGAAGAGCTTAGATATCCTAATTGTCAACCGCGTGTAATGATTGTATGCTTACGAGTCGATGATGAGAACTGTGATTATTTGCACGAAAATTGCCTTGTTCGGCCATGTGTCAGAGTAAGGTAAATTATAATCAGACACCCAGTCTACTATAAAACTGTAAACTTAAACAAAATTTACTTAGACCTAAATAAAGTTAATATAAGTTGTCATTAATTTCAAAGTATAACATTAAATCGTATTAATGTATGCGCACACTGAGAAAAAACGGTAGTTGAAATAACGACAAATTGTAATCAAATTAAAGCACTCAAAATCTGCTATCAAATCAACAACGATTTGATGTTGAATTAATGACAAGACTGATTTTATTTTAACGTAGCAAGCATTGAATTAA